>JAATLQ010033348.1:0-17466 GCA_013421005.1 Heliconius erato x Heliconius himera | reverse complement strand
ATCGGTAAGATAACTTGCTGTCTTGCTTTCACGCTGGTCTCAGGTTCAAGAATCGTCGTAGCTTTATTTTCGGAAACAATGCTAGCCCAAGATTTCACTGGAAACTTAGATGAAACAGGAAAATTAAACAATTTTGGTGGATTTCGTTCTTTATCTTTTTTTTGTTGTAGTTTTTTTAGATAATCTAGCCGCATGCTACATTGGCGATAGTTAGCTGGGTGTTCTTCCTTACAGTTACAGCAATGGGCGGGTTTGCTGCGGTCCTTTTTTGGGCATTCAGCACTCAGGTGATTTTCAGTACATTTCACGCACCGTGGCGAGAGGTTACAGTTTCTTGCAGCATGTCCAAACCTCTGGCACCTAAAGCACTGGGTACCAAGAGAGTTGCGTGATTTGAACTTCTCAATACGAACCACGCAGTTAAAAAGATATTTTAAGCGGCAGAACTTTGCGATGTCGCAGTCGACTGGTAATTGAATTAGAAAGGGAGGACAAGGTGATTCCTGATATTTATTGGAATGCAACATTTTGACCGTGGCACCTTTAAACCCCAGTTTAACGAGCTCATCAGGTAAGTCTTTTTCCACATAAGCTGGTAAACCCTTGATTACTACTTTTGGCGTTTTTTCATCCCTTCGGGTATACGTAAGGAAGGCCGCCCCTTTTGTTTTCATTCCTTCTTTGAGTTTCTGGTGGGATTCGGAAGAATAACATATTATGGCTACTTTGTTCCTACCTCTGTATTGTAGGTTAAAGCGTGTTGTGTATTGAGAAACCATATCTTTGATGGTCATATGGGTCCAATCCGGCTTTATATCAAGGATGATGGGAGGTATGTGGCCACTTTTCTTGATTGTAGTTGAAGCCTCCTTGAACAGAGTGGTAGTTTCATCATCTTGGCTACCTGTTTCTCCATCTAACGGAAGTACATTGAACTTGTTATGCACAGGAAGTTCACGACTTTTGTCGAACTTGCTCGGGTCACGAAGTACCGCTATACGTTTTGCAGTTCGCCATTGTGAATCTTCTGCTGATCTTTTAGAGTTTAAACTCTCAGTAGAGGAAGATTTTACTAAAAACTGATCCATAATGTTGATAATTGGTCGATGAGATTTTTATCGATAGCGTATCCATACATCACTAGATCAGTGAATAAGCGCTCTGGTAGGGATATAGCAAGCGTGCGTGCACCAACGTCGAACGCTGAACGCGGAAATGACATCATCTCTTTCAAAAATCAGAACCTTTCTCTTATTCGCATTGAAGCTTAGACCATTATATTCACACCCTTCTTTCATAGTGGTGATTAATGCAATGCAATGCTGCAACTCAAGTGAGTGTAAGTAGGTGACCTGAATGTGAATTGCCTGCTGTATGCAGATGATGCAATAAGCACTGCATCATCTGCATACAGCAGGCAATTCACATTCAGGTCACCTACTTACACTCTCATATCACTTTGTTTGACTCCTTGGAAACAGCTATCTGCTATCTGCTAACTAAGCTGGCAGGCTGAGTGATCTCAGAAAAGAGACTTTACAGCCTGCAACAAGGGTCCGCTCACATTGTACCGGGGTACTATCTCCCATAATTTCGCTCTTACTACTCTGTCAAACGCCTTTTCCAAGTCCAACTTTTTGGTTAACGGCCAAAAATTTTTCCGTGATCATGCAGAGGGAAAAGATCTGATCCATACACCCTCTTCCAGGTCTAAAGCCTCCTTGGGCCTCCCACAACAGCCTTTCAGATCTCTCTTGCATTCTTCTCGCTAAAACTTTAGCATAAACTTTACTACTTAAGCTAATCAAACTGATAGCCCTATGGCTTGCGCAGTCTATCTGTGATCCTTTGCCTATAAAGTGTGTCATCGTGCGGTCATCGTGCCTTTATATAAGTGCGGTCATCGTGCCTTTGTATAAACAAAGGCACGATGACCGCACCTCGCCAATTGTCTGGGACCTCTCCTGATTTCCAGCATAAATTGCACAAAAACCAGAGCAAGTCCAAGACGCGTGGCCCACCATATTTGATCATCTCGGCAGTAATGCCGTCTACTCCCGCTGACTTACCATATTTCAGACTTAGTATTGCATGCACTCTCAACTTCTTTTACACTGATGTCGCCATCAGCTACATCAAGACTCAGCGTTTCACTGCTACTTGAGACTGAGGCGTCATCACATTCATACATCTCCTTGTAAAATTCCACCCATTGCTGCAAAAACGCTGCAAAATTATATTGTTAAATAATATACCTATAAGATATTTTTGTAGCAAATTATTATATTTTTTTTATAGTATATTTGATAAATATTATTACGAAAGTGATTTATTATTAAACTGTTTATTATAATAAAAAAAGGTTTTATTCAGTAAATATAAGATTATTTTATTACTTGCCTAAAAATACCCTCCTTACTTAACTCTAAAAATAAGAAGAGGCTTGAAAAATTACTAATTTTGGTACAAAAAACTAAAATATCGAAAATATCGAAAAAACCGGGATCCCGGGATTTTTCTGAAGTCGATATCAAAAATCCCGGTTTTGCTTGAATGGTCCGATATTGCGACCCCTAGTTAATACTATTTGTAAAAGTATATTAATATAACAATATAAGTGATTAGTAGAAAAATACAAAATATTGTTCTAAATTTATTGAAAAAATACTCAAATAGAAATCATCTGTGATTTTTACACAAAGCCAATGTTATTTTATGTTTGGCAACATCTAAAATACAACTGTATTTTGCTTGCCTATTTTGTAAACTCCATTTACATAATGCGAGGTAGCTCCAGGACACGTGTCCCTGCTGGATTCATGCTCTAATTTCTCAGTTAGCAACAATTAGAAGTTTAGCCGAATTATTTTCAGCGTTTTCAGCACATTTATTAAGTAAAGCATTGTTGTAACTTATTTCAAACAAAATAAGCATAATAATATAGTTTTTAATATAGCTTCACTATATCCCACACGTATCGATGTAGGCAGAGGGAGCTAAGATCTAGTGTTAAAACATTTCACTCCCATAAGACATCCCAATTTTCGCCGAATTCTAGAGACATTTCGTATTAAATGGCGGAGCTTAACGCCGCGCTTTGCACTCGACACTAAAGCGAAGTAAAAAAAATATTTTATTTCCTCGAGCGGGAATCGAACCTGGGCTCTCTGAGGGATAAAGCTTAAACCTATATTCCTACCTCTAATTTTGACAAATACACAGATTAGTTGGTTATTTAACAGATTAGTTAAGTTGCCTAATAACGATATGACATTGCAACCGTCACATCAATAGAATATGCTATTGTTCGATAATCACCTCATAATAGCCTATTGTACTAGATATTATATTCAAGTCAATTTGATCTCATTGCAATATTGCTACCACATGAGATTGTAGTAGATTAACTGCATAGAGATTTACTTACATTACATTACACCTAAATATTGGTTTAGGACTTGCTACATTTTCTATACCTGATTAACTTTTTAGTTGTAGCGCAATGGCACAAGCATGTTACTGTTACTGCGGTTGTGAGTTTGATTAATACTAAAATGAAATACTTTTTTTATTTTTTTTTCTCTCGGGAAATAAGGCAAAGCACGGCTTTGGCTTCTGCAACCATGCCTCAATAACTGAATGCCTTGAAAAATCGGCGTAAAGTGGAAAACAGAACTGTCCTTCGGGAACAGAGTGTCTTAATACTAGGTTCCCAGGTTCAATATGCCCCTGCTATGTACGTATATGTGTGTAGAATACAGCGTGACGCGAAAAGAAAAGAAGTTAACAAAACTAGCTTTTCATACTTTCATCTGGTGCGGTTGTGGTCCAGATTTTTTTAAGTACGTAGAAGGCCTATTCGATTAAACTGTTCGTAGCAGGTAATATCACTAACTTTTAGAGACTTTTAACAAATTTGGAATTTTCAAAATACATTTACGAAAATTCCATCTCGTAACGTCGATTTCATGAATTGTCAAATATTGAAAGGTCTGCAATAATGTAGTTTCGCTTATGTTTTATGCAATTTTTATCCTTAACCATGACAAACATCTATAAAATCAAGTCCTTAGTGTTTAGCAAGGTTGAATAGTGTATATAAGGTAATCTTATGGGAATTAAATCTTAATTATGACGAATATATCTCTTCCGAAATTATTTGGTTGATAAATTTCTTCCTTATATGATCTCTCGAGATTAAATTAGTTTTTCTGTTTCCTGCCTAACTAGTGACACGCGTTTAATTACATTCTAGTATGAAACCACATCAAAAATCTATGTATAATTATGTAATTAATTTTTGTAATGGTATGGTGTCAGAAATAAAGGCTATTTTAATTTATTTATTGATTTATGAAACATACATACATTTATTAGTAATTTTTAATATTAATTTAAGAAGAATAAGTCTAAAATCATTACAACAATCACTGTGTAATATTATAAAACAAAGTCCTCCATCACAACGTCTATCTCTCTGTCTGCCTGTTCGTATAAAGAATTACTGGACTTTATGCACTTTTCATCAATAGATAGAGTGATTCATGAGTAAGGTTTAGGTTTAGGTATATAAAACATCACGGTTCTATATAACTTGATTGAAATATAACTATTGTTGAATAGATAGTAAAAAATCTTGTCTACACCAGTAGGCATTTGTGGCGTACGAAGCATAAATTAGATAGGTATATTAAAGTAACGTATGACAGTTTTATAAATCTACAAAAGGTAATGCTACAAAAAAATTGGGAGTGGCTGTGTCATGTGTGCGTGTTGTACGTGAATACGTTTATGTAACGTGTTATACAGGATGGAAGTGTCAGCGCTTCTTTTACGGGAATGACATGAGGCCAGTCGTGGCGCAGCGGCACGAGGTGTGACTGTAAAACCGACTGTTTGTGGGTTCGATCCCCACTCGAGGAGATGAAATATTTACTTAAATTTATATTTCCATTTCTTCGCTCTGGTGTCGAGGTTGAGCGCGGCGTTGAGTTCTGCCACTCAACACGCAATGCCTCCAGAATTCGGCCGAAAGTGGGAAACGGAGTGTCTTAACACTAAGTTCCCTCTGCCTACCCTGCTGTGTGCGGGATACAGCGTGATTGTTTTAATTTTTTGATTAGCGAGCTGATTTTTTAAATTTTTTTATTTTAAATCCATACCTAAAGAAATTAATCAAGATACCTAAACAGTTTAGACGTACGATTTTTTTTCATTTCACGATGTTTATCCATACCTGTATTTCGTGTAACGCAGTTACACAAAGATGCGAATAACGCAAACGCACACTACTACAAAAATACTACTAAAGGTTAATCAACTTTGAACTTTGCCGCCAATACCTACGACCCGATTTCGGAATGAGGCGTATGCGTCGGTTTCCCCTTTGATAGATTTATGTGTGCGTGCGTCGTGCTTGACAAATAGCGTTTTATATTACAACAATAATTTTATTATTTATTTTGTTTGAAAAAATCACTTTTTCATTTTTGGGATTTTTTTTAAAATTCTATTAGGCTTTTATAGAGTACTTAAAACTGAGGTTTCATTTAAAGTAGTGCTGACACTTCCAGCCCGTATTTTTAAAATAATAATGTTAATAACTAATCCTTTATATACAATCGTTACATTTTGACGATAACTGACGATTAAAAATTAAACTAAGGTCGTAGCGTCCCCGAGTCAAAAAATATACTTATTGCAAATCTCGATACGTAGCAAAATGACCTTAAAACGCTTCCTCTTCCACCACGCTCTTTGCGTCACTGTTTTCGTTTATTATACATTTAAGGAATCAAAGAATTAATTTCTTTAATTCTTTAGATATTCAGTGGTATAATTATATTTTTGGATGTCGAGAATAGATTTAAAACAACAGGGTCAAACTGTATACCCCAATTTTATTATCATTACGTCGGTCAAAAGCACATCCCTATCGCCGCAAACTGCAATGTTGATTGATGATGATTTTATGGACTTGGAAAAGGCGTTTGACAGGGTTTTATGAAAAAAAAATATATACTACGTTTACGGCAAATTCTGATCCTAGCATGTATGCGCCTGGCGTGTTGTCTTTATTTGACATCCAATCGGACTTTAAGCAAGGTTGCACCATGTCAGCTTCGTTGTTCTATTTGAATAACAGACTACAAGGAGCGAACAAAGGGACATGGACGTTCAAGAAGGTGGAGCCCATAGGGGAAATTGCCTGTTGTTCATGGATGATGTAGTGCTTATTCCATATTATGACCAATATAAAAGTAGAGTGCTAAAATAATGATCTAAGCCTGAATACAAATAGGATATAAGTTCTGTAAATTAAAAGCAATGAAGAAATTGACTGTGATTTCTTAACTCTTTTGTTAAATTTATTAAAATAAATTCTATAAATGTCAATGTTAAATTTCTTAAATTAAACGTCTCAATAAATGTCAGAAATTATTTTTTACTGAGGCCAGTCATGGCGCAGGGGCACAAAGTGTGACTGTAAATGCGACTGGTTGTGGGTTCGATTCCCACTCGAGGAAATGGAATTATAGAACCTATATTCCTGTAAGATTTTTTTTTACAAAAATTGAGGTCACGCTTATAATATAATTTGAAATTATAATTACAGTGTTCATGTTTTAGACAATTAGGAATGATTATAGCGCTGTCAAAACTATAATGATGTATGAATGCTTAAACACTTCAAAGGTGACAGCGCAAATTTGCAATTAGTTTTAGGAATAACAAATACTACAGGCCTTGTAGTATATTTTATGGACAATTAATCACTAATATGATTAAGTGTTTCAAAAATAGTCAATTAATCTACCATCAGCAACGATGTAATAATAATAATCTACTTAGCCATGTTTTTAAGGTATACCAAATTAACTATATGCTTATGCGTTGCCCATATTATTATTTATGCAGAATTCAGCGTGTAGGTAAAAGTCTTGACTGTACCTTAAAAGAACTATTCAAATTTATCCAGTCTTCTTTGTACATGTATATACAAGACTATCAGACTAAAAAAATTAAATCAGCTTCACGCTGTATCCCGCGCACAGCAGGGTAGGCAGAGGGAACCTAGTATTAAGACACTCCGTTCCCCACTTTCCGCCAAATTCTGGAGGCATTGCGTGCTGAGTGGCGTAACTTAACGCCCCGCTTTGCCTCGACACCAGATCGAAGAAAGGAAAATATAAATGTAAATAAATATTTCACTTCCTCGAGTGGGAATCGAACCCACAACCAGTCGATCTTACAGTCACATTTTGTGCCCCTGCGCCACGACTGGCCTCTACTATCAGACTAGAGTACAATTATAAATAAAACTGGCTAAGTGCGAGTCAGGCTCGCCCATCGAGGCTTCCGTACCAATTTCAGAATTGTAGCTCAACGGGAAGTACAAACTTAAGTTTGCGCACTCGTATTCGCACATTTGTGCTCTATGAAATGGACTATAAATATAAATCTGTTTTTTTTTTTTCAATAAAATACCTACATATTTTTTCTTTTTGAATTTTTTCCTTTATTTGTATTGTAAGTACCTACTGCGTGCCAAATTTCAGAACTACCCTATTAGATCCACGGGGAGGACCCCTCCACTCGATCTCGAGATAAATAGTCTTGACAGCAGGAGAGACTTTTTGAAGCACGGAACCCTAAAAATCGTAGATTCATGTTATATTACTGTTTTTCAATCTCATAAATGCTTTGTAGTGTACCATAAATTATAAATCTATTATCCTATAATGCAGCTTAACTTTTACAGGACGGAATCTATAAAAAAATAGATTAACTTGAACTTTTTAATAGGTCTTGTTCAATTTGAACGTTTGTCGTCGAAATTTTTATGTGCCACTTTTTTACGGGTAGTTTATTTTATTTTATGTCAAGTAGTTTGGAACTGCTCCTAAAACACAAGTTTTAACTGTCATTGTAGTCGTCTCTCTGGAGAGAATGAGTATAACACGAGTTCAAATAAAAATAAGTTAGGTACTTCTTCATACATTCAACTTTTTATATCATACTAACTAGTACTGGTTAGTTATAAGTAGACTGCTTGTCTTGCTTGTTAAATTGTTAAGGGAATGTGGATCTGGATATTTGATATTATTTTCAGCTTAATATTTGTGACTTTAAGATAAATAATGGCCTTGATGAGTGACAGAGTGACCTACAAATTGACGGAAAACAAAATGATCCTAAAAAGATTCCGTAATTTTCTTTTGACTTACGGAATCCTAAAAATTTTAAAATTTTAATAAAGTAATAGCTACAATATTGAATCAAACGTCTCAATTTTATAGTTTAATATTTCACCTGTACATTAAACTGCTGTATATGTTAAAAAAACATGATGCCTATGAAGATCTCTATTACTTGAACGTATATCTTTAATTAAGCCTTCAATTACTAGTTATTCTAGATCAATTTTTAAGACAAAAAAATCGAATGAAATATATCACAGCTGTAATAAAACTTTTTATACACTAGAGCTTTACATCGATACATGGATACATAAAAATAAACTGCTGTAAAGAGCCTTTATTAACCCCATAATCCGTTAATTATTGAGCAATTAATTGTCTTAATAGATATTGCAAGTCGAATAACGCCACGGAACTAATAATACTCAATTGTTAGTAAGAACTTCGCCCAAAATAAGGCTCTCGGGTCAACTTTATGACGGCCGCTTTAATTACTTTTCCTTTATTGCAATCTCAGGAAAAGGAGATTTGACTATTTTGAACGCCGTAGCAGTGGGAAAACATGTGACTGCTAACGTGATGGTTGTGAGTTCGTTAAAAAACGTAATAAAATATATTTATTTCAGTTTTACATATTACTTAGCTTAGCTGTGTGTGTGTGCGTGCGTGCATGCGTGCGTGCATGCTTGCATGCGTGCGTGAGTGCTTGTGTGCGTGTGTGTGTGTGTGTGTGTGTGTGTGTGTGTGTGTGTGTGTGTGTGTGCGAGTTCAACGTTGCATGAAGGCTTCTGTAGAGTCATAATTTAGGCTTCGCAGGCAGGCAGTAATTGCTTTTTTACATTCGAATAAGTTCAAGGAATATATGCTTAATATTTTGTTTATCTATATATATAAAGGGACTTGTGCTGACTGACTGAGGTAAGACGCACGCAGAGCCGTAACCGCTGATGGTAGAAACGTGAAATTTTGGACAGATGTTTATTTTCATATTCTGGACATCCACTAAGAAGGGAATTTGAAAAATTTTAACCCTAAAGGGATGAAATAGGGGTTGAAAGTTTGTATGGATTTTTTTTAATCTGTACCGATTTTTATAAAATTTCAAAATCCAGACTCTTAAAAATATTTCATTGAACACGTGTTTCATGGTTCTTAAGAATTCACCCCCTAAGGATTCAAATAAGGGGTTGAAAGTTTGTATGGAAAAATCTTTAAATTGCCACCGATTTTTATAAAAAATTAAATTCGGACTGTTAAAAATATTTAATTGAACACGTGTTTCGTGGTTTTTTTAGAATTTACTTCTAATAAGCGGGCGAAGCCGCGCGCGCCCTCTAGTTACATTATATAAATACTTCGACTGATTCGCAAATTGATGGTTACCAAATATAGTTTTCATATAGGGAACATATGCTGGAATATTTCTTCTTTTGTTAGGTTCGTCCAGGTTGTTTGAAAAAGTTACAACTCTGTGAACCTTCAAAGCACAATTCAGTATTTCGCATTCAGTTTTCGTAGCTTTCTTACAGACAATAAGTCGCAGCTAGTGTATATAGTCTCTGTAGAAGATCTAAAAGGTTTAAAAAACATAACCTTCAGGAAGGATCTCTGTTCTCTTTCTCAATCACTCAGGGTAATTAAATATTTTCATTTCGCTCAACACTAAAAGCGGAGAACGAAGTATCTTGAAACTAGGCTGTTACTGTCATCTTGTGGCTTGTGGGAAAAGTGTGAATCTGAAGCTTACATTTTCTGTTATTTACTGGATATATTAAATACTGGCGGTACGCTATAGGTTTTGTAGCTAAACGACATCATATTATGGTAAACAATACATGTTCACTATTTTTTTTTTAGAATAATATGATAAATTAGGTACATAATATATCAATTTAGTAAAGAACAATATTTGCGAAATACATGGCTTTTAAAAGTAAATTTAAATGTATACACTGTATATAAACGCACGTTATCAGTTGTAATTTAAAATATCCAAATGAACTGAAACAATGAAATTGGACTACTGTTAACTTGATTTTTATCAGCGGATCGTCGACTCGGGAAACGTTTTAAATAAGAAATATCCTCTTAAAATGAAATTGCTATTGGAATTGATAACAAGCAAAAATGCTTTATAATATTTTAAGAAATTAAAATTATTTTCTTGGAATAATATTGACGAAGTTATTGTATTTATGTTAAGCAACCAAAGAATAAAATTAATTTAATTTCGTATGCTTTCTTACTACACTTTTTAAGCTATTTAAGCTTCACGCTGTATCCCGCACACAGCAGGGTAGGCAGAGGGAACCTAGTATTAAGATACTCCGTACCCAACTTTATGCCGATTTCTGGAGGCATTGCGTGTTGAGTGGCAGGACTCAACGCCGCGCTTTGCCTCGACACCAGAGCGAAGAAATGGACATATAAATTTAAGTAAATATTTCCTCGACTGCGGATCGAACCCACAACTAGTTGGTTGTACAGTCACACTGTGAAGTTTGTTTTATAGTAAATGCTACTACTATGCTACTTGCAGTTGAACTTGAAGAGATATTGGACGAGACGGCGCTGCCTACCAGTGATTGATAAAATAGTAAAAAATATGCAATTTTTAAAGTTGTTTTTTTCAGGAAATAATATAAACACAAAGAATATTATAGTCGCCACACTTTCGAAGCAATCTTTAGATAATGTCCTTATATATTAAGTCTCTGATATTGTTTAAACCATTAATTTAAATAATATACTGTAAATGGCAATTTTGATAAAAAAGCGCACAACGTATCTAATTATATAAGTAACAATATTTTCTTCTTTTTATATATATTTTCGTTTATATTTTCTTCTTTTATTTCAAAATCTGAAAATTGGAATCTGACAAAATTATTACGCTATTATATTTATTATCTAAATTGTTTCTAAGTTAAACTAGTACACAAGGCAAAAAACTTTTCTTAACTTTTCTTTTTGTGATATTAATTAGTATTCATCCCTCGCCTCGTCGTCCTACATATGATGAACCTGACGAGCAATCAGAATAAAATGGGTCAAGTTTGTATACAAAATTCAATACAAATAAATTAAAGGATTGAAATACGGTATACTTTAAGCTATATCAACAATCCCAAAACATATTGCGTGTTGAGTGAAACTCAACGATACGCTTTGTTTACGAGAGCGAGGAAATCAAAATAAATATTCCCACTAGGGGGAGTGGGAATAGAATCCACAACTATAGCGTTTATCATGCAGTGGGATAACAAGAAAATTGTCAATGATAATTATTATACTTATATTATATAATTATTATTCTAATATTAATGTATATGACATTTATGTCGGAATTTCTATCGTAGTCAATTCGTACCGTCAGAATGGTCCTTTGGCAATATACAATACTAGAGAGCGCGCGCGGCTTCGCCCGCTTATTAGGAGTGAATTCTAAAAAAAACCACGAAACACGTGTTCAATAAAATATTTTTAACAGTCTGAATTTATATTTTTATAAAAATCGGTGGCAATTTAAAGATTTTTCCATATAAACTTTCAACCCCTTATTTGAACCCTTAGGGGGTGAATTCTTAAAAACCATGAAACACGTGTTCAATGAAATATTTTTAAGAGTCTGAATTTCAAATTTCATAAAAATCGATGCCGATTTAAAAAAAAAACCATACAAACTTTCAACCCCTATTTCGTCCCTTTAGGGTTAAAATTTTTCAAATTCCCTTCTTAGTGGATGTCCAGAATATGAAAATAAACATCTGCCCAAATTTCACGTTTCTACCATCAGCGGTTACGGCTCTGCGTGCGTCTTACCTCAGTCAGTCAGCACAAGTCCTTTTATATATATAGATTATTGCTATTTATTATTTACACTCAGCAGGATAGGCAGAGGAAACCTTGTTTTAAGATTTGTAGTGTTTAGTGTTTCCGCAGAATTCTGGAGGCACTGCGTGCTGAGTGGCAAAACTCAACACCCCGCTTTGCCTCGACACTAGAGCGAAGAAATGAAAATATGTATAAATTTTAAAAAATCATTCCCTCAAGTGGGGATCGAACCCACAACCAGTCACATTTACAGTCACAAACTTGTGCCCCTGCGCCACGACTGGCCTCAATTTTTTTTATTTATTTTAATTAAAGATAAGTGTTACTTGCGGTTTGATAACGCCCTAATGAATCTATCTGCATACTTGTAGCTTCTACCCAAATCTGTTTAGACCCATGTCGGCCTAAATCCTAAATGAATTAAACCATTACAACCACAATCATTGCGCTATTCAGGTTAGCAGCGTAAATTAAACCTGTCTAGTACATTATACAGGTATGTAGTAGGGCTATATTATGTACTATAATATTAAATAGTCCATAAATTTGATTATGTAAACTGTTGTTATACACTTAATAAAGGCAGAGGGAATCTAATGTTATCCACCGGTTTCCCATATTCCACCGAAATCGAGGCATTAAGTGTTAAATGGCGGAATTCGACGCCGCGCTTTTCTTCGACACTAGAGTAAAGAAATGAAAATATTAAATATTTCATTTCCTCGAGTGTGAATCGAACCCATAACCTGTACAAAATGTTTGTAAAAAACGAAAACCTTGTTTTACGTTCAATTTTAACACATGTTATCATTACTTACCATGAATTTCGTAACTTAATATAAAATAACATGTTCTAGATCTCTCGAGTGGCAAGACTTAGCAAGTTCTTTTCCAGTTCAAATTTTGTACTTAGAATACAAAACTTCTTCTCGGATACGGCGTTGTTCATTAAAAGTTACCTTCTTCTGAAGTAATGAACTTCTAATTAATGTTAATTTATTTCTGAATTCATTATCCTTTTGTAATATTTTAAATATTAAAGGCTTAAAAATTTTGGATTTTGGTTATTATAAAAAAGAATCAATCATTCGTAAAGTTTCCTAGTTTCTAATTATTGTATAACATTTTATTAATTTATTTATAGTAATATATGCAAAAGAATTAACGTTAAGTACGTACGTACGTACACTTTATGATCAAATACGATCGAGGTACTTCTAATTTAAGTACAGAGAAAGAAACAGAATTATCGCTAGTTTCTATTTGTCTTTATTACGCCGCGTACGTATTTAAAACTACAACTTTGTAGCAAAACGTTGTTCAGAATGTTTTTGGGCTACCATTAAGTCGTAAAACTAAAACTATCATAAGGAAATACAGGGTGGAAGTGTCATCACCACTTTAAATGAAACCACAGTTTTAACTACTCTATAAAAGCCTAATACAATCATTTTTTTCTTAAAAATGGAAAAGTGATTCTTTCAAATAAAATAAATAATAAAATTATTGTTGTAATATAAAACGCCATTTGTCAAGAACGACGCATGCACACATTCAAGTTCAAAGTTAATTAACCTTTAGTAGTATTTTTATAGTAGTATGTGTTTACGATATTGGTATCTCTATGTGTAACTGCGTCACACGAAATACGAGTTTGGATAAACATCGTGAAATGAAAAATAAAAACCTACGTCTAAACTGTTGAGGTATCTTGATTAATGTCTTTAGGTATGGGTTTAAAATATTTTACCCTATATGTTGTTCCCGTAAAAGGAGCGCTAACACTTCCATCCTGTATATTACTGACTAGAGGGCGCGCGCGGCTTCGCCCGCTTATTAGAAGTGAATTCTAAAAAAACCACGAAACATGTATTCAATAAAATATTTTTCACAGTCTGCATTTAAATTTTTATATAAATCGGTGGCAATTTACAGATTTTTCCATATAAACTTTCAACTCCTTATTTAAACCCTTAGGGGGTGAATTCTTAAAAACCATGAAACACGTGTTCAATAAAATATTTTTAAGAGTCTGAATTTCAAATTTTATAAAAATCGGTGCAGATAACATTTTTTTTCCATACAAACTTTCAACCCCTATTTCATCCCTTTAGCGTTAAAATTTTTCAAATTCCCTTCTTAGTGGATGTCCAGAATATGAAAATAAACATCTGCCCAAATTTCACGTTTCTACCATCAGCGGTTACGGCTCTGCATGCGTCTTACCTCAGTCAGTCAGCACAAGTCCTTTTATGTATATAGATTATTTGTTTTCTTTTAGGGATTTCGTACCTCAAAAGGTAAAAACGAAACTCTTTTAGAATCATTTTGTTGTCTATCTATTCACCTGTTAAGACCATTTATCTTAAAATCCTGTGGAGGCATCAAGTTGAAATTAAAGTCGATTATTTAAATTTCTCGATCCTTTGGAGTACAGAAAAATCAAGCTTCTAGGTTCATGGAATCAAAAGATACAACCATTTATGCATTGTTTTTGGTGAATTTCGTACGAAATTCCCCGCAACGTACAGTACAAATAAAAGGAATAACAAAAAACCGTGCAAGCGCGAGTCACTAAATCAAGGGGCCATAGATTTGAGTATATGGTTTGATTTTTAACTCCATATCTACAAGAGTTCTATAAGTGCTCTTGACAGACAGATAGACAGATGGATAGACAACAAAGTGATCTTATAAGGGTTATTTTTTTCCTTTAAAAGGTACTAAAACCCTAAAATATACAAAATGAAAGTTTATAGCTATTTAAAGTAAATATATCGCTGTATCCCGCACACACCAGGGTAGGCAGAGGTAACCTAGTGTTAAGACACTCCGTTCCCCACTTTCCGCCAAGTTTTTGGAGGCATTGCGTGTTGAGTGGCGGAAATAAAAAAAAATGTAAATAAATATTTCATTTGATAAAATTCAATTGATCGTAGGTCTATGAAATACATAGTATAAAATCAATGCAAACTTTTATTTGTAGTTCATTTCATACAAAACGAGTGCATTTTATATTTTGCAAATATCTAATATTCTTTGCAATATAAGACTATCCACTTATTAGTTATATTATTTCAGTTCGGTCGCTAATTAATAATAACTAGAAGGTCGACACGACGGAAAACCTGATAAAATTAAATATTTATTTATCTATTGCAGTACTTACTATATGTATTTAACAAGATATAACTAGAAATATAATTAAAAAGAAGAAGAGGCCCAATAATATAATTCAAGGGTGTGACTGTAACGCGACGGTTGTGGATGCGATTTCCAATCGAAAGAATTAAGTATTATCATTTCTTCGCTTTGGCACCAAGGCAAAAGTCCGGCGTTGAGTTCCGCCACTCAACACGCAATACATCGAAAAATTCCACGGAAAATTGGGAACATTTCAAAAATTTATATAAATGTTTAAAGTAAACTCCCAACTTAGCTTCATTTATAAAGATACATTTAGGATAACGTCATTAGTCTCAAATCTACTTTTATCCTATTTCCAAACTCCGGATCAATTCGTCCAACCGAGGCATTCCAGTGGAATTTAATTTAAAACGACCTATGTACATGAATGTATACAGCACTGGTTGGTGTACACTAGGTTATGGATTTGGACGGAAAGCGGAGAACAGGATATCTTTTAAAATAGATTCTCCCAATTTACCTTTAAGAGCTTTTTAACTGAATCTGTGTTTGTGGCGCAACGGTTCAGCGTCTGACTGTAAATGGACTGGTTTTATGTTCGATCTCACTCGGACAAATTACATTAGTTTAAATTACTTTCATTTCATGTTATGTTCGCCACTTAACTAGCGATGTCTTGAAAATTAGGAAACGAAGTCACTCTCACTAGTTTATCTCTGTCTACCTTGCTGTGAAGGAAAATATGTCTAAATACTTTGATAAATATAAATTATGAAACCACTCACTATCACAACTCACAAAATTTTTTAGCCTTATCACTTGCAGGGATTTTGGAAACCAGAAAAATGTAAATAAGCACCTCGATTATATTATTAGAATTCGGCACAAAAAATTGTACGTTGAGTTTTCATAAATATTTCAGGCACTCGGAGGTTAGCCAACTTTTTTTAATATTAGCCTTTGCGGCTTTTGCACTTCTATCGTCGGAAATAACTTGCCTTATGAGGTTAGCGTTGAAAGGAATTTTATATGGAGAGTAAATTATTAATTTTATCATTCCAACAAAATTTTAAAACTAAACAGTGTTTGCACAAAGTTTCTTACAGAACTAGATAAATATATCATTGTGACGCACTTGAAATTTATATAGTTACTAGCGACCCGCTCGCGGCTTCGCCTGCTTTAACTACTGAATTATTCATGTAATGTACCTATGTTTGCAAAACACTTAAGATTACTAATGTGAAAATTATTTAAACCTTAATGCAACCCCCATTTTCGTAGTTCCAATAAGGATGTTCCAATTGTTTAAAAAAACACACTTAAACAAATGACACAAACAACAGAAAACTTTAACGAAAGAAATTATATACAACAGACTACCTACTATTCTCTTACCCAAAAATACTTAAACGAAAGATGTAATCAACTAAGTCGCGTTGAAATACATTATAATTATTGGATAACTCCAAAATACGTGCAATCGCTTCTAAATTAACTTTGCTATAGAGCCAGGCGCAGAATTGAAGCATTCCCTCGTCCATCTCCGTAGTAGCTCCGAACGACATCTGGGCGTTGACACAGTATGAAATTGGAAATATTATCAAATGCCATCTAGGCGGTCAACTCAGTCAGGAGAGACCCTCGGTTTCCTTAAACGACCAAGGTTCAATGCAAGGCTCATGAGTCGGATTTGGAGGAGAATAGAAAGTTCCTCGGAAGTAGTCTTACGTCTGACCTCGGGCGGCCGGATATGCCACGGAGTGCTGCTCCTTCGGTGCAGGTGCTCCATTGGCGCAGCGGAATGCGTTGGACGCGAGACGACCAATGTGTACCTCCAGGCTTTCTATTTTTATGTTGCGATAATGCGTGGTGTTCCTCACTTAGTATGGCGCCTGCGTCACTCGACGGAGGATGAGGTTCTGGACCACCTGCAGGATTTTTCGTTGAGTGATACTCGCTAAGGCGTTGTGATGTCATCAGTGTATAGTGCGTAGAGAGCAGGTGATAAAATGCTGCTCTGGGAAACAACGGCAGCGATGGAATCGCTGCTAGACCTCGAACTCTCAACTCTCACGCAAAATGTCCTGTCACTGAGGCAGGGAGGCAAAGACATGCGCGACGTGCTGGGGGGTGCCGGCTCTGAGCACTTAATGAAGTAGGCCCGGGTGCCAACGCGGTCGAATACGCGCGCTACGTCGAAGAAGACTACTATTGCACTCTCCTTTCGGTTGATCGCTGTTGCGGCGTAGTATAACCAGAGTGGTATACCCGCTTGCCAAAC
>JAATLQ010033347.1:0-17463 GCA_013421005.1 Heliconius erato x Heliconius himera | reverse complement strand
GACAGACAGACAGACAGACAGACAGACAGACAAGAAATTCAAAAAAAATCTTTTTGCTTTCTATTAGTCTTTTTAAGTATCCCTCTATCCATTTCAGTCAAAATTACTAAATGTACAGACAAAATATTTTTACTGTCTTATTATATATAGAGATTATTTGGCAAAGTTAATTAGTAATTAAGCTCATATTAGTAAACGTTGCTTTGATAATGATCTAGTTAGTAAGTGTATAATTATGTATATAGTTCGCTGTTTAGATTTTGTAATATATTGTATAAATTAGTTTACTATTGCACGTCTAAACTTAACTGGAGTAGATAGCGTATTTTTTTTTTATTTACTACCAAATTAAGAAAAAAACTCTAGTAGACCTTCAAAACAATGCCGATGATACTGCAAAAAGGTCACATGAAAAGAGTGACAACCCTCTAAAGGGCGGGAATTAAAAGATTGGTAGCAGTGACCGAGGTATTTTTATTATATTTTCACATTGTAACCCGCATATAGCAGCAAAGGTAACCTAGTGTCAAAATTCTCATGCTGCATTTTCCGCCCAAATTTTGAGACATTACATGTTGAGCAGCGGAACTTAACGCTGCCCCATGTTGTTACCAAATAGAGGAAATGAAAATAACTATTCCCAATGATTGGAAATTGAATCCACAACCGACGCGGTAACAGTCAGACAACAGCTGTACTGCTGCTTCCTACTGTCGCTGCTTGACGCCCTCTGCAATAATAATATATATCAATATTTCTTTAAGTAAAATACGCCTACACTGGAAAATAATAGAACAAAATTGTGTACAGTTAATAAGTTTCTTCACTCTCCATCATAAATGTGAGAAACTTAAAATAAATTACAATAATTAAAATAACGTACTCGATAGCGAGTATCGAGTTAACACACGTTAGAGGCGTGTTCCACCTTATCAGATGACTTCAATCGAATTTCAATTAGAATTAATGCTCTAGAGCTTTGTTAGACTTAAAGGATAATTCCAACCTATTTTGTTAACTTTATGCTACAATTTTGATGTTAAAAATGTATAATAAATATTTTTTAAATTAAAAAAATCCTTTTTGAAATATAAATCACTATATTATAATTATTTGTATTATAAATGATATAATAAAATTGCAAATTTTATACTGATACAGTCATTCTTTTTAGGATTTATTTAAAAACTACTGTAATGCGATTTCTTATCTTTAACCAGAACAGGCAATACCCATTGTTAAATTATTCGTTCTCCGCTTTCCACTCGTAGTCAAGACACTTTGTCTTGAGTAATAAAACTCAACGCAACGCTTTGTGTATCAGAGCGGAGAAAAGGGACTCTTCTATGTAATCATTCACCCGAGTGGTAATCGAACCCAAAACTATCATGTTTACAGTCAAACGCTGACACTCCAATGCTATTGCTATATATGCTCTTGTATTATATTTATATTTATGTAACATACCACAACAGTGGTATGTTACATAAATCTAAATGAACATAAAAAATGTTTTGAAATTTAAATTTTTACAGTCTATTTTAATCGACACTAAAATGAACTAAATATAGTACAGGGCCGTTATTTTTTTATAACACTTTAAAACTCATAAAATAGCCCTCGCTATATTTATGATTGCTACAGGTTTCTACGGTAAGTTACTACAACGGTAAAATAAACTTTTACTGCGTCGAGTAAAGTAATTACTATAATAGCTTACGACTGTGATTAAAATATAAAAACTAAGCTTGAACGAATTAGCCGAAATTATTTCTTTAAATTAAATGTAAGTAATAAATTCTTTATTTTCTATTATTAATTTTAACAATGCGAACAATGCGGCGTTGAGTACCGCTGCCTACTCGCTTTATCTATGTCAATTTCCGATGTAATCTGATAAATGAAGTGTCTCAGCTCTAGGTTTTCGTCGCACCAAATTCTTTATTTTGATATAACTTTTTTTTAATGAACGATTATGGATTTAAATCGAAGAAACATTAAATGTTAAAAGAAATTTGTCAAAATGCAATAGTATAAACTGTATTTAAATCAGTTAAGCCCATTCTGAGATTAGCGTGACCAAACGTACAGACAAACCGACAATCAAATAGAGCAAAATTTTAAAAACCATTGTTTTTGGTTCTATTACATCGACACAAGTATAAACACAGTGATCAATTATCATAATTTTAATATAAGTACTGATAGATTATATTTAACACAAGAAACGAATACGATTTGTTATAATTTTTAACCGACTTCAAAAAGAAGGAGGTTATTAATTCGACTGTATTTTTGAGTTTAATTTTTACTCAAATGAATGTATGAAGTGGTCTTAAAACTTATACAGGTAATCTTCTATTCTTTTAGTTATCTTTTTTTAGCTTCACGTCGGGTTGTTTAGCGCATATAACACGGTATGCAGAGGATCTTAGTGTTAAGACATTCCGTTCCCCACCTTGTACCAAATTCTCGAGACATTACATGTTGAATGGCGGAACTCACGACCATTATTTGTCTTGTTGCCAGGGCGAGGAAATGAAAAACATTTGTTTCTTTGAGTTTTCATCGCTAACGCCGTAAGTTAACTTTATACAATGCGAGAGACGTTTGAAGACAAAAAATATACTTTTAACATTTTTAAAATGTCATTCCACACCTAGGAGGAAAATACTTATTAAGAAAACGTATAAAAAATTACGAGATTTAAATCCGCGCCTCTTGGAAACCGTCCAAGGTCCGGTGGTGCGGGTTTAAATCTCGTAAATTTTTATACGTTTTCATAATAAATAAAAAATATATTTGCCCTATAAGCTTAACTAATACACCAGTAAATTATATTAAATGATAGTCTAACAATATCTTTCCTCATGAAATTTACTATGAACGGTTACGGCTTAAGTGATAACGGCCATTTGCAGACTCACTAAATCTGATTACGCCCTAATAAAGAATCCAGAAATTCGATAGAAACTAATTTGGCCCTCTATTATACTTTTATTGCCTTCTTTTTGTAATTAGGGGGTATCAGTGAAGAAATGATTCATATTTGTGTATAAGAATAAGTGAAAAACTTAACCAAAATCAGCTTAACGCTGTATCACACTGCAGAGTAGGCAGAGGGTACCTAGTGTTAAGACACTCCGTTCCCCACTTTCTGGATAGTTAAATTAAAGTTATAAGGCAATTTACACCTGTTTTAAGTTAAAAATATAATTGTTAAGGCAATTAAAACATACAACATAAAAAGATAATATTTTTTTTACTATCGAAGCTTTTTTATATTTAGTGCTGGAAATGCTATAGAATGTTGATGGAGTTTCACATTAAATGAAGGCTCATTTAATTGAAACTTCATCCGAGTTTAGACAAGCTCGAGTGGTTTACTAGTAACCTCTGAAGAGTTCCACTATTTAGATCTTGCCTCTATCATAAGACCAGCTTCATGATGACATATTATAACGTATTATCATCTAAGCTACGTGTAACTGCCAAGTTTAATAATGATACAACTATTACAAATGAATTCTTTTCATTTTCGCTGTCGCTATGGTAATAAGACTAAGCGCGGTATTTAATTCCGCAACTTAACATGCGATGTCAAAAATTAAACAAAAAGTAGGGACCAAAGTGTCTTAACACAGCATAGAGCTAAAAGAGAAATAAAAAAATCGGATGATTTCACCAAACTATCAATATTTTTTATGCAGGAGGCCGGTCGTGGCGCAGAGGCACAAAGTGTGACTGTAAAATCGACTGGTTGTGGGTTCGATCCCCACTCAAGGAAGTGAAATATTTAGTTACATTTATATATCCTCTTCGCTCCAGTGTCGAGGCAAAACGCGGCGTTGAGTCCCGACACTCAGCACGCAATGCCTCCAAATTTCGGCGGAAAGTGGGGAACAGAGTGTCTTAACACGAGGTTCCCTCTGCCCACCCTACTGTGTGCGGGATACAGCGTGAAGCTGATTTTTTTTTATTTTTTATGTATATTTTTATATTATAGTGAAGTAGTGTTTAAAATTTAATGAGATAGTCAGGAGTCAGATGACAAAAAGTCATGCTGTTATAGAATAAAATACAGTTAATAGGACAGGAATAGAAGTAAAAGTAGTTCAAATTAAATTTTATAACGTTTTATATAACTTAGACTTAATTAAGCCTTAAAGTAATTCGAGCTCTTTCGAGGGCTTTTGAGGCTGTCGTGTGCCCACAAGCGTGTGAATATAAACGCATCGTTTATGGGTTCGATTCTCACTTGGAGAATGAAATATCTAATATTTTTTCGCTCTAGTAACAAGACAAAGCGCGGCAAAAAACCCAGTCAATCAACACGCGATGCCCCAAGAATTCAGCGGAAAAATTAAAAATAGATGTATTTTATTGGAAAAGAATTGGTTTTAAATGAAAATATTTTAACCGGATTAATCGCGTATATTTTGTATTTTTATACATTTTTGGAAACCCGACGTTTCGAACACTTTGCAGTAGTCCGTGGTCACGGGTAGACTGAGGTGGCATTCGTCTGTCAGTTGACATAATTATTATATGAAACTACCGCCAACGATTTCTTAATTGCCTCGCGTACTGCCCTGGATTCCTGCAGAATGAGCTTGATCTTGCCCTCTGGTATGGTGGGTTTAAGACTTCAATGATTTTATAAGTGGGTCCCAGGTGGTAGAAAGTTTTCAGCCATCCTCTCTATTGAAATTAGGATATTTTTGTATTTCAATAGCCTCGCGGATCATTCTAGGAATGTATCTGTTCTCCTTAGCGAGGATTTGGATTTTATCAAACCTAATGTAGTGGCTGGGTTTATCCACAGTATGCTCACATACAGCTGACTTCGATACATGCCCATTCTTGATATCGGAGATGTGTTCCTTCACCCTAACGCCGATGCTTCTCTTTGTTTGACCGATAAGCCACAGTCACAATCTAGTTTGTATACACCTGCATTCTGTAAAGGAATATTACTTTTCACTGGTCTCAAAAATCCGGTTGAAATAGTTTCATTTAAAATGTGTAATAATCGTTAAAATCAAAGAATTGGTTCAACACAAGGTGCTCTCATCTCAGGAAAAAATCCTGCTTATATATTTATAGATCTATGAAGCTCTTATACCTGCAATAAAAAAGGAGTCTACTGTCTACCAAGGTAGTGACAACTTAAGCTAGGTGACTGTAGGTTATCTAAAAGGGGTAATAAAATATGGGATTGAAAAGGGTAATAGATTTATTACGTCAAACCAAAATCCATTAGTTTTCGTATAAAAAGGTGCTTTTTTACAAGTATATACCTCTTACTATTATGCGTTCTCGATAATTTTTTATGATTTTACATGAGATGAGGCAGCAATATTATATTTTAAACTCTTTTATTTAGACCGTACAGTGTTACAACGGCACAGAATCTGACTTTTTTTTATAGAAAAGAAAAGGCAAACGAGCGTTCGGGCCACCTGATGGTAAGTGATTACCGCCGCCCACGACGCCGTGCAACACCAGATGAGCTACAGGTGCGTTGCCGGCCTTTAAGGTGAAGATAGACACGCTTTTTTAAGGTACCCATGTCATATCGACCTGGAAACGCTGCCGCGGGTAGACTATTCCACTGCTCCGTCGTGCGTGGAAGGAAATTCCTACGAAACCAGTACAGTAGTACCTCAAGAACAGTGGAGTTCCACGTATCCAGATGATATGGATGATATTTAAGCTTGTGATGTACTGTGCGGTAATTATTTATTATTATTATTATTATGATATTATATTATATTATTTGATATTTAAGTCAAAGGGAACCTGGAAAACTAATTCAATCTAATTAATTAAATAATAGACAGCTTCCATTCCTACTTTGCTCCGAATACTGTATAGCGTGTTGAGTGTTGGAATGTAATGGCGCACTCTGCTCCGTTACCAGAGTGATGAAATGAAAATACTAAATATTTCACTTCTTCGAGAGGGAACTGAACCAACAACCGGTCGCATTTACAGCCGCATCTTGTGCTCCTGCGGCACGATTGAATAGTTAATATAATATTCTTTTACTCTATCATATACGAGCAATTAATAAATTATATAAAAAAAATCTATAGCCCAAAGCTTTCAACGTGCAAGTTAAGTAATTACGTAGAGCGTCGTATCGAGTGGTGTGTGTATTGAATTTCGGAAAAACCATTTTGCAAAAAATATTTGAGAACTAACGTTATTTTATATTAAATATCGTAAGTTTTTCTTTTTTTAAAAAAAGTAAATACTTAATCGAGGAATCGATAAGTTGTGGCTTCGACTTTCGTTCGGGGAAATATTTTATAGTCATTTCTTCGCTTTGTTAATAAGATAAAATGTAGCGTCGAGTTCCGCTACTCAACATACAATATATTTCAAAACTGGCAGATAGTCTTAAAATTAGATTATATCCTCCAGTATCTTTGATACTGTGTTTTCGAAGGTCAACCGAGGTCTCCCCCAACTTTCTTACCGCTCACTTTTCCATCATAAATCTTTTTTGCCATTCTTTCATCATTCATTCGTTCGTACCCAAACCACTTGAATACGTACTCCTTCATTCTCACTGTGACATCCTCGATAGTACCTTCCATTCTGTGTATCTCTTCATTGCGAAATTTGTTACGAAGAGATCGCATCCCCACGGCATTCATCTTTTTTCATTCTTCTTCTGTAATACCCACGTTTCGCTGTCGTATAACAACGTCGATACCACCACTGCATTGTGTACGGCCAAATACGCAGCTGTGCTGATGTCTATCTATCTATCTCGTAACTGCCATCTTTACTGAACATAAAATCAGCTTCACACTGTATCCCGTACACAGCAGAGTAGGCAGAGGGAACCCAGTGAAAGACACTCCATTCCCCACTTTCTGCCGAATTCTGGAGGCATTGCGCGTTAAGTGGCAGAACTCAACGCCGCGCTTTTGCCTCAATACCAGAGCGAAGAAATGGAAATATAAATTTAAGTAAATATTTCATCTCATCGAGTGGGGATCGAACCCACAACCAGTCGGTTTTACAGTCACACTTAGTGCCGCTGCGCCACGACCGGCCTCTTTACTTTACTGAACATACTTCTCAAATATATCACTTCATTCACTTGTGCTAATATCTTAAAATTTACAATGACCTTGCATGCCGTTCCGACCCTTTCTTCATTTCTATCAAACCAGAACCTTTGTCTAACAAGGTGACATGGCGCAACCTTGTTTAACACCCGATTGGATGCCAAACCAAGGTCACATGCCAGCTGCTACTGGCACACAGGCTGAGTGATCTCTGTAAAGAGACTTTACAGCCTGCAGCGAAGGAAAAGATCTGATCCATACACCTTCTTCCAGGTCTAAAGCCTCCTTGAGCTTCCCACAATAGCCTTTCAGATATCTCTTGCATTCTTCTTGCTAATAATTTTACCATTTTAATTATATTACTATTTCAATATTCCCACTCGATGAAATGAAATATTTATTTACATTTATATTTCCATTTCTTCGCTCTGGTGCCGAGGCAAAGCGCGGCGTTGAGGTTCGGCACTCAACATGCAATGCCTCCAGAACTCGGCGGATAGTGAGGAACGGAGTGTCTTAACCCTGCGTACCCTTCTGCGTGCGGGATACAGCGTGAAGCTGATTTTTATTAGGTACCATTTTAATATATTTAATTTAAATTTATCAGCTTATGATTCATGTTTTTTCTGTACGTACGTACGTACGTGCGTATTCATTCTTATCAAAAAAACAAGTCACCTTTAGCATTTCATTTAGATTGAAATTATAATTTACAGTCCATCATTCTAATAAATACTTTAGAAGACCACTGACAGTAAATACATGTGGCCGAAATTGCGCGGGTCGGCTAGTTTATTTTTGTAGTAGTAAACAACTACAGGCGTTGCTACGTGACGGATCCAATGCCCACATTTAGTATAACTGGACGTCCCAACATCTATATATTAAACATAAGAGTCCATCTGTACAATTTATGCTTGCCCCCATCACGTACAGACTGCAGTACATACTGTATAGTGTTAATAGGACACGTTCCAGCTGTTCCATAACGTCTAATTCTAGTTCATTAGACAATATAGATGTATACAAAGACAATTTAGTGATACTACTATTTTATAAAGAAAAGAGATAGAGTCGTTGTACAGTGGTATAAAGTTTGATTGTGAACTTGATGGTTATGAGTTCGATTCCCATTTAATTTTCATTTCCTCATTCTGGTAAGATGATAAAGTGCATCGTTGAGTTTCTGCACTCTTTCAACACGCTATATCTTGAAAAGTGGGTGAAGAGTGGGAAATATGTTAACACTAAGTTCCCTTTGCCTACTCTGCTTTATAATAAATATAATAGCAATGAAAATAATTAAGTTCCCTGAGTGGGAATCAAACCGTCACAACTGTCGCGTTTGCAGCCAAATGCTATGCCTCTGCGTCACAACGGTTTAGCTCCCTTGCCTATAAAATACAAATAGAAGACAATCGTCACAGTTAATTAAGGTTTTCCAACGAGTGGAGTTCGTAAAAATTACGACATGGATATAAAATTTAAAAAAAAATCAGCTTCACGCTATATCCCGCACATAGCAGGGTAGGCAGAGGGAACCTAGTATTAACACTAGGTTCCCTAATGAGTAACGGAGTGTCTTAAGACACTATACCTTTGCGCGGATAAATTCTTGAGGTATTGCGTATTGAGTGGCGGAACTCAACGCCGCGCTTCGCCTCGGCACCAGAGCGAAGAAATAGAAATATAAATTTAAATAAGTATTTCATTTTCTCGAGGAAATGGGGGGTGGGTATCGAACCCACAACCAGTCGCGTTTACAGTCACAGTTTGTGCCCCTGCGCCACGACTGGCCTCATAAAAGTAAAAAAATATATATTTATTTCTATTATTTTAGAAGTAACGGTAATATTGCTAGTAATGATAATAAGATTTTTATTCAAAGACTTAGGTTAAAAATATCACATAATAATAAAAAAAGGGGTTTTTTAGTCTACACAGCCTAGACAAACAGACAGATGAGCATCCTACATATGGCACTTTGGCATTACAAGTGTTAAGATTGATTTTGCACTGATTATATGGCAGATAATATGCATTTTTCTGTTGGGATTAAGATGCTACCTTGATTTACTATAAACATGAAGTCAACTCGTGAGGCCATAGTGGCGCAGGAGTTCAAGGGTGTGACTGTAACTGTTGTGGATTCAATCTTCACTCGTTCATACCCTTGAATGGGGATCGAATCGGATTCATCCTAGTGCCCCATTTTCATTTTCTACTACACTGACGCCGAGGAAGACGTTTTCGGCAGGTTAATTCGCCAGGCAAATGAAGGTTCCGTGACTGATATAGTGGGAACAGAACATCAAAATGATTATTTCCTACAGACATGAAGAGGCAATAAAAATATTACACAACCAATCAAAATTTTATCATAACCAAAAAAAACTCAAATATTGACAAAAAAGAACGCAGACCATTCAAAATATAAATGTTCACTTTACAGTTTAAAAAGAAATCAACAACAACAACTTTAATAATCAAAATAATAATATTCACGGATGATAAAAATCTGCGGTGCCTTACAACTCATAAAAAAAAGCATTAGGTTCCTCCTGCCTACCCTGCTGTATGCGGGATACAGCGTGAAGCTGACTCTGTTGTATGCCGTTAATTCCTTTTTAAAAATGGGAGGAAGTATTTTTTTTTCAGATTAGTACTACACATTGTATAGATGTCTAATGACGAACTGAAATTAAAAGAGAAGAATCAATTAATAATCACGAAGTCTTCATTCCGTGGGCGATGTGATACGCTTCGCTTGTACTTGTACCTACGGAGTAGACTAACGATCCTAACGAATACTTCAGATCATGAATCAGAACAAATCAGAAGGGTTATTGTGAATTTCTGTAACGATGGCCCAGATGGCCCAGAATTTGAAATATGGTACTTTAAGTTGTATTTTTCTTTACTATTTTTAGCTTTATAGTGGATCCCACACATAGTAATATAGCATAGACAAAGGAAATCTTAAAACTAGTGATAAGACACTCCGTTCCCATTTTCCATTTTCGGCCGAATTCTCAAAGTATTGAGTGACTGAACTGGACGATGCGCTTTATTAAAATTTTAAATATTTAATTCCACCTTGTGGGAATTGAACCTAGAACCGTGCCGTTTACAGTCACACACACGGTTGTGACCCTGCGCCTCAATTTTCCATCTTAAGTTGAAATAGTCCTGCAGAGGCCATCGTGGTGTAGGCTTCTTGCTACTAGTGTGACATCTTCTTAAGATATTAAAAATACGTGTGTCCAAGATATTAAAAATATCAGTAAGCAAAACACCGTTTTACAAGAAGTAGCTTTTTTAATTTTAAAACGTGACCCTATTGCTAAGACTCCGCTGTCCGCCCTGTCAGTCTGTCACCAGGCTCTCATGAACTGCAGAAGATAATCCAAATTTTCACATATATTTTTGTTTCCGCTATAACAACAAAAATACTAAAAAACAAAAAAAAATGTAAAGAGGCTTTCATACAACAAAAAAAAGATAGATAATGGTACGGAACCCTCCGTGCGCTATTCGACTTGCACTTGGCCAGTTTTTCTTATGTTCTTAAGATTAATAGACCGTCAATCTTAAATCAGCGCTAAAATGATAAAATCACAATGAAATATATCCAAAACTAACATCACAGGCAATTGTAGTGAACGCTTTGTTTGCCGGAATCAGTTAGCTGGTGATTGATTACGGCCATTTCCTATTTTGACGACGAGGGAATGAGATTAGGCGACCGACGGACGCAATGGCTTGTTATTACAATCTTTTATATGCAAGGTCATGAGTTTGAATCTTGTTTTGGGTAGATTTTAGGGTTCTGTACCTGTATTTAAAAGGAAAAAATGGTAATTTATAGGATTTATAAGATAACTTGTATATCTTCAAGTGTGTATTTTAATCCTGAAATATGTACCATCTTTGTGTAGTGTCGCTGTTCTTTTTAATTATTAAAATAAACATAAAAATATCCTTATATTATAATTCTTGCTAAGATAAATTTACAGAAAAGTGTATATTGATTTCTTTTAATTTTAAACATCAATTAATTTGCAAGAACCGCTTCTCAGGTGAAAGCCCCCTCCAATGCTTGCCATTATTACCAGGGCTCAATATTTAAATTATATAAAAATCAAACCAGCTTCACGCTGTATCCCGCACACAGCAGGGTAGGCAGAGGGAAGCTAGTGTTAAGACACTCCGCTCCCCACTTTCTGCCGAATTCTGGAGGCAACGCGTTTTCTCGAAACCAGAGCGAAGTAATGGAAATATAAATTTAAGTAAATATTTCATCTCCTCGAGTGGGGATCGAACCCACAATCAATCGATTTTACAGTTACACTTTGTGCCCCTGCGCCACTGGCCTCAAAAATATAATTATAATTTTTTCCTCTAAAGATTCGAAATTACAAGATTAAGATTAAAAATTAAACGCTCTTTGAATTTCTCCCGTCAATTTTCTTTGATTGCGTACTTCTAATAATGAAGACGTCTGCCAATATTTTCATATTTGAATTTGCTTGTAACGGAACTGATATTGAGGTAGCTATTGTTCTGTTTGAATACAAGAAGTCCTTAAGGCGCAGTGGAGCAATTTAGTCGAGCAAAATACTTTATAGTGATATAACTTTTTCATCTAAAAACCGAATGTTATGTTAAATGGATTTTCCCAAAATACAATAGTGTAAACTGCATTAAAATCGGTTAAGCCATTTCTAAGATTAGCGTTAACAAATTAACAGACAAATACAAAAACAGACAATTTTTTTAAAAATAATAAGTTATTCTTTCTGATATATCTTTATGTACCTACATGGTATAGACACCAATCATTTATGATTTGTATTATAAGTATAGAAATTACTTTAAAAATATATTTTTTTAAGATTCTTGCTTTCGACTGCCTTCCGAGCTACCACCCGATAGCTTCTTTAGTTTTATTATTTCTGTGTAACTTGAGTGTTTGTAATGGCTAAGTTGAATAAAAAGGCGTTGAGCACAAATTAACATACAACCTAAAATGCGGGCAAAAAGCGAAGAACGGAGTGACATGACACTATTTTCACGGTATGATTTTATTACCTCAATTGGGAATTGAACCCTCAACCTGTTGCGTTTACAGTCACACTTTGTGCCCCTGTGCTTCAGCCGGTCTCAAAATATTCGATTCGATATCGAAAATAAAGAAACATACCTAACAGCCTAAATATATGAAACTCCATATTTAGGCTGTAAAATGTCTATAATATCCAGATTTCAAATTACAAACACAAATACGCAATCACACACCGCGTATGTTCCTAATGGAAACATGAGATTCCTTTGTGTTTCACAAATTTAAACAACATTTCATTGTTCCACCTACTATAAAGGGAAATACTAATATATAGCATATATTCACAGGCAAAAACAAATATGTGACTGGAAGCGCGACGGTTGCGGGTTCGATTCTCACACTGTCAATGAAATCTCGATAAAAGGATAAAAAAGTCGATTCTGTACATGAAAGATATAAAAATTGGGTCGGTTAACATATCGATTATAGAAGCTCAAAAACCACTCAGCAGAATTCTTGACTGTCTATTCGTTTGTCTAACTCCAATCACGCAAAAACTAACTTTATGACAGCATAAATAGATCCTAGGACCTGGAGGTACATTTTTTTGGATTTCATCTCGGTTTTCATTATATTTTGCTTAAAAACAGTAAAAACTCAAAATGACAAATAATTAAAGTATCGATAACTACTGAATGGAAGTAAATGTATTTTGGCATTGTAATAATTCAAAGTCTAAAGCAATTTATAGGATGGTTTTTACTATGGAGTATAATGCGACTGTAGTTGGAAAAATAAAAATGTGATAAAATCAAATTACGTCGATTACTCGCAAGTGTAGCTAAATTATGTAATTCAAATTGTTTATGTTAAGTTGAATAAATCATTTATCCCAACGATTTTAACGGCTCCACGTTGTATGCGATCAAATGAGTCAGGCTATCCCCCAGGCCATGGCCCCAGTATAAACTGGGGTGCACCAGTCCAGAGATGAGAAAAGTACTCCATATGAGGCCGAACCTGTGTTCGATACAGGGAGAATCGGTGTTCTGGAAGTGAAGTACTGCCTCGCTCTGCTGATGACCTCCAGTTTTGTTAAGGCCATCTTGGCATTGCTTTCTAGAAAGTCGCGATACTGTCAATCGCTCGAAATCCTAAAGCGTACTGATATAAGGTGCGGCTGTTAGTATTTTAGAAGACTGGCATTTATATGCAGAAGAAACAGCGTAGGAGACAGCACGCAGCCTTGGGGGACGCCAGCGTTTACGGGTATATGTTTTGAGCAAAAACCGTCGACACTTGCATAAATTCTCGGGAAGCCTATAGGATGGAAGTTTAGCAAGCAGCACCCCATGCCACTCTCGATCAAAGGCCTTCGCCACGTTGAGACTAACTGCCAGGTTCTCGTTCGTTTTCAATAGCCGCAGCCCAGCGGTAGGTTAGGCAAACCTGAAGATTACCGGTTGAGCGACTATGACAGAAGTCGTATTGACGGTCAATCGGTTTTCTTCGCTCTAGTAAACATGCAAAGCGAGGCATTGAGATCCACCACTCAACACGCATTGCCTCAAGAATTCAGCGGAAAGTACATAAGTGCCTTAAAGGGGAATCTGGGAACTTAGTCTTAGATTCCTAGGTACCCTCTACCTATCTTTGATATGCCCCTACGCCTATACTTCTTATATGTGATGAATGTGGGATCCATTTCCAGTCTATTAAAAATATTCTCATCTCATCGATATTAAGCTCCGCCAATTAACGCGCGATTTAGCGCGAAAAAATATATATGTACTGTCTTATGTCTTGCAAACACTCTATTGCACATTTATAATATTTAAATAAAATATTTAAATATTTTACAGTCCAAGGTTCAAATTTACTAGGCTATATGAATGTTTATGTTCAGTTATTAGTTATCATTAGTTATTTTTCTAGGAAATAAACGATGACAATATCTGGATAAAAATAAATATATTCCAACGTATACAATTTTTAACGCAAAATAGAAATGATTATGATGATGACACTCGAAATATTCACGTAAATTGTGTATGGTGTAAAATAAGACAATACATTTTATTTTTTAGCTTCACGCTGTATCACGCACATTTCAGAGTAGGCAGAGGGAACGTGCAAACCTAGTAGTAGACACTATAATCGCATTATGACTCTTCCGTTCCCCATTTTCCGCGTAATGCTGGCGGCATTGCGTGTTTTGTGGTGGAACTCAAAGCCGCGCTTTGCCTCATTAGGGCGATAAACAGAGCAATAAATGAAAATTTTAAATATTTCATTTCCTCGAGTGGAAATTGAACCCATAACATGTCACGCTTACAGTCACATGTTTATGCCCCTGCGCCACGTCGGGCCTCAAGTAAACACGACAGCTATGTGATCGTTTCTCACTCGGGGGGATGAGTAATACTCATTTCATAGCTGACACGCAACAAGATAAATCAAAGCATTTTTTTCCGCCACTCAACATACAATGTGTTGAAAATTGTGAAGTAAAAAGGAGAACAGAGTGTCCTAACACTAGATTTCATCTGCTTACTACTATCTTCTATATGCGGGAATAGTCGTCTGCCGTTGTTTTATTGGTAAAATTCAGATTGTTTCCATTTCTGTAGAAATTTCAAATATAATTTTCGTACCTTACGGGAAAACCTTAAAAAAATGCAAAACAACGTTACGCCTGTAACTTAGAACGTAATCATTTGACGCTTCTTGAGCCGTCGTAAGATGGAGCAGCTAATGAAACTGAGATAAGAATATAAATAGGAAATAAAAAATAAGACTGTGCTTTATGTCTTTATACAATGTATACGAGTCGGTATCGGTGTTCTTTCGGCTGGCAATTTAATAAATAAATATACAACCTCCTCCTTTTTGAAAAATGAATTTAATAAAATAATCATTTTCAGTCCATGATCAAATGGAAATAACTAGAAGTAATGTAAGTATGATATATGACCGCAGGTACAGTGGGTTACATAGTAGTATCATTTAATATTACCTAATAGCATACCATAGCCTGTCATATGGGTATTCTTCAATAAAAGGGTGATCTACAACAAAAAAAAAATAAGAAAGAGAAGAAAGAAAAGAAAAAAAATTGTATATTATTATAGATGAGTATTGTAGTTTTAAATAACAGTTTGTTTACCTTATAACTTTACAATATGTTTTACAAATTTTAAAATATTCTTACTTCATACTCAGCGCTTATAGATGATTGATAATAGCTAGTGCGTCATGCTATCGTTATAATTCATAATATTATGTAAACTTATAGTTATCCAAGGTGATCTGTAAATTATCATTTATTTTTAAATTCTTGAATATTTTATAGCTGAATTTATGAAAATGATAATCAATATACTAATATGATTACCACACGATAGGATACATTATTTTTATCTCCTCCTTTTATTAATTAAGAAGGGACAAGTCGCGGCGTTGAGTTCCGCCACTCAATATACACGCGCATGTCACGAACATTTAGCAGTGCATGGGATACTGAGATGAACGGAGATTCTTAATACTAGGAGATTCTAATGTGTGAACCTACAAGAAATTCTTCTTATATACAAAATATTTTAAAGAAAAATCCTATAAGCAATACAAGACATAAATCTTATACAAGTAAATGTAATATTTTATAAACGCAAATTACTTAAAATTGATAAAATATATGGGATAAATTGATGTAACGTCGAAGTTTATTTGAAAACTACATTACTGTCGGTAACATTTTTATTCAATAGATTTTTCCCTCTACTTTTCTACAATGGTTCACAGCTTATCTAAAGGTTTTGATATACTGAATATATAATTAGTGGAAAGTTTTTTAGTGTTGTATAGACACTATTGAGTCCAGCAGTGGCGCAGGGACTCAAGTATTCATATGTGAATTCGAGGAAATTAAATATTTAAGAATCCACAACCGTCGCGTTTATAATTCAGATACTATCCCACTGCGCCACGATAGCCTTAAAACATCAAATATACATACATATATACAATAAAACAAGATAAGATAACAGACTACATTAGCATGATTGGCCTCGCCTAACAGAAAGCTAAAATAAATTCGCATTTTGTTCACATCCCTATACTTTTCAATTTCGCGGACTACCTTCATTGAATTAACACATTCTATGTCGACCTTCCGTTGAATACGAATAGGTTAATACTCGCTGGATTCTGGAGATATTTAGGCATCCTTATTTTAATATAAATATAAAACTTATTCTAACATGTTCTCTCAATATTGTAGTACCGATTGCATATAAAGCGTTGAATTAATTTGGATATGTTTTGCTTATAAATGAAAACATAACCCTATTATAATATGTGTAATATAAAATAAAATAACCTTTATTTCTTGCAATAAAAAAATCAATAACATAAAAAAATATTTTAATATTTTTTCTTTCTTTTACACTTTTTAAATTAAAAATCAGCTTCATGCTGTATCCCGCACACAGCAGAGTAGGCAGAGTGAACCTAGTGTTAAGAGACACTTCATTCCCTACTTTCCGACAAGTTGTGGAGGCATTGCGTGTTGAGTGGCGGAACTCAACACAGCGTTCTGCCCCGAAACCAGAGCGAAGAAATGAAAATATAAATGTAAATAAATATTTTCAGAATCCACAACCAGTCGATTTCACATTCACACTTTGTGCCCCTGAGCCACGACTGGCCTCTACAGCTTTTTAAATTAAGTTTTTATATATTTATTTATCTGCAAAAAGAATGCGAATGAAGACCTCTTTCAAATAAAATATAATAACAAAATATACTTATAATATACTAGCGACCCGCTCGCGGCTTCGCCCGCTTTAACTACTGAATTATTCATGTAATGTACCTATGTTTGCAAAACACTTAAGATTACTAATTTGAATTTGAGTTTCAATAAGGATGTTCATTGGAAACAATTGTGTTTAAAAAAACACACTTAAACAAATGACACAAACAACAGAAAACTTTAACGAAAGAAATTATAAACAACAGCACACTTACTATTATCTTACCCAAAAATACTTAAACGAAAGATGTAACCAACTCGTAATGTAATGTCGCGTTGAAATACATTATAATTATTGGATAACTCCAAAATACGTGCAATCGCTTCTAAATTAACTTTGCTATAGAGCCAGGCGCAGAATTGAAGCATTCTCTCGTCCATCTCCGTAGTAGCTCCGAACGACATCTGGGCGTTGACACAGTATGAAATTGGAAGGATTATCAAATGCCATCTAGGCGGTCAACTCAGTCAGGAGAGACCCTCGGTTTCCTGAGGGAGGC
>JAATLQ010033346.1:0-17450 GCA_013421005.1 Heliconius erato x Heliconius himera | reverse complement strand
ACACCGCCTATTCACACATTATAATAATTAAATGTTGTAATTCAATGTTAGTTATAAATAATCCTAGTTAGTTATATTATTAATCTATAAATAATACTAAAAGTGTTTTTAATGTTCTTGATGTTTGTTAAGGGGAAGGACCTGGCGGCCTGAAACACAGGGAATCCTAGTTCAGGCGTCAGTACTTTTTGTTAACTGTACACGATGATTTTTGCTAAATAAATTATTATTATTATTATATATTTTCATTTCTTTACTCTGGTGTCAAGGGTAAAAAGCGGCGTTGAGTTCCGCCACTCAATTGGCGGAAAGTGGGGAACGGAATGTCTTAACACTAGGTTCGGTAAAAAAGATGTACCAGGCTCGGAATGTTCCGCTCTAATTTAATCTTAATAAATTTCCGCCGGATTCTGGAGGCATTGTGTTTTTATTTATTTAATTTAATTTACAAAACCAATAAAGAGTTATATTGAGACATTCAGTAAGAGGAGAATAAAAACTGACAACTAGTTTAAACATTCTTTTTTGCAAGAAAACCGCTTGACGATTTGAAACTTAACGCCGCACTCAGCGCCACGACTGGCCTCTGATTTAGATAAATGTTATTAGTTCGTTTTTGAGATTTATTCTAATATAAATACCTATATATTAATTCCTAGTATAGATATTAAGAAATAAGTCTATAATTACGCTATTGTAGCATAGTTTGTGGATGTTTACTTGGAAATGTAGATTTCATTTAAAAATTTCAGTCGATTTAAATCTATATATAGAAAGGTTGGGTAATAGAATTCAAACAAATAGTTTAAAAAATGGAAAAAAATATGAAAACAGATACTTTCTACATTTAATATATTAATATATAATATATACTACATACATCAGCTTCAAGCTGTATTCCTGACACATCAGGATATGCAGAAGGAACCTAGTGTTAAGACACTGTTGCCCATTTTCCGCCCAACTCTGAAGGCATTGCGTGTTACGTGGCGGAACTCAACGCGGTACTTAGCCTCGACACCAGAGAGTAGAAATAAACAAATAAACCTCCAAGCTGTCGCGCTTACAGTCACACAAAATTTTGCCTCTGCGCCACGACTGACCTCACATCACATAATATAATATAAAAAAAATATAAACAAAAGTTTAATATATTATACTGTCCCCATGATAAATTACCGTAAGCTTATAATAATTAACTTACATAGGTTCTCACTAATAATTCACAATAAAAACGCTACTACCACTTTTTTATGAAAGAAAAAAAAAACAACATAAAAGAAGATCAAATAAAAAAAAAAATGCTACTACGACTTTTTGTTGAAAAAAAAAAGATGAACATAATACTCAATATAAGAGAAGATCAAATTAAAAATGTAAAAGACACGCGAAGAAACTACGAACCGACTACAATGTTGCAATTTCAATGATGCATTACTCCGCTTACGGGCTCAATTACATTTTTTTTACTTAACAATTAAGTACTAGTTGCTGTCTGCGGGTGCACTTGGGTGGTGATAAAGATTTTTTTCCATTTTTACTCAGCTTATTTTAATATGGGACGTGTGGATAATAATTATAGATCGGTATTTCGCTTTAACTGCATTTACTTTGGTATTTCATTTTCATTTAATGATAGACTAAGTGGATTGGAATAAAAACGTATGAAGGAACATAGGTACCTGTTTATAAAAATTTTTGCCATAAGAGAATGATAGACTACGTAGAGCCGAAATGTCGGGTAGAATAGTCAAATTTGGTATATATATATATATACATATGTAGATTACTTAGCGGGTGTATGAGAGTATTAAAAGAGGAGAGAAACTCTAGCGGAAACGGGAAAAATGAGGATTTTCTTTTAATAGTATGTTTTTCGGTGATAACATAAATTAATTATTTTTCTATTTAATAATTTAACATAAAAGAAATAAAATGCATTCAACCGCTAGCAATAACGTACATTCTATTTTTCAGAACTTTTCTTCCAATGGTTCAAAATTTCTAGACTGACTGTACTGACTTTCAGGTACCAAGTTTTGAATTAAATTGACCGATAAATATTTTTCTCAAATATTTATTGCCGAAATCACTAAACAAATATTTAACTAAATGCCTTGTAAATTAAAAGCAACAGCTAACAAGAATTCGTAACACATACATACGTTCATAATATATCAAAATGCGACATTAATAAAACCGTAAGCAACAATTACTCCATATCGGGCGATATAGGCACTACCAACAAATGTCTTTGAAAATTCCATACAACCTAAGGTTATAAAAAAAATCAGTTTCACGCTCCGCACACAGCAGGGTAGGCAAAGGGAACCTAGTGTTAAGACACTCCTTTCCCCACTTCTCACTGAATTCTGGAGGCATTGCGTGTTGAGTGGCAGAACTCATCGCCGCGCTTTACCTCGACACCAGAGAGAAGAAATGTACATATAAATTTAAGTAAATATTTCATCTCCTCGAGTGGCGATCGAATCCACAACCAGTCGGTTTTACAGTCACACTTTGTGCCACTGCGCCACGAGTGGACCTAAGATAAGGCTAAGGTTATACTTATAGTTATAAGTTATAACTAGGGTTATATATCATCAAGATCTGACTTAACTGGCGGTAATCATGAAAGAATAACAGAGCAATTTGTAATCGGATTATGGAGGCAAGTACACGCTTTTATTATGTTAAGTTAGGTTAAGTTAAGTTTCATCTTCCAACGTACTTTTTTTATTTTTTTTATTCGTATGCAATTCGTATACAATTAATCATTATTAAATGCAGCTTTACAAAATGATTAAAATCGTATTAATAGTAGTTTTAAATTATAGACTGGTTAACATTCTCGTATTAGTGTATGGAAAGAAATATTGAGTTTTGTCATTTAAATTTATTGTTGAGTTTAAAAATTGTAGGTTAAAAGTTATTTATGACTATTATAGGATACAGTTTATTTTTACATTTGAAACTGTATTAAAAGAACTTATAAGGAACAGCGGGAACCTAGTCTTAAAAAACTCAGTTCCCCACTTTTTTTAGTTATTTTTTCAATTTCAAATTATGCTACATTTTAAGTAACAATAAAAATATCTTAGGACGAATTATGTTTTAAGTAACAATAAAAAAAGTTAATATATTATACACAACTCAAAAATAAAACAATACGAGTCAGTAGTTTCTAAGATAAACTACTGAAAATACGCAAACACTTCAGTTTTATAATATTAGTGTACTATTTACATATATTTAATACAGAATCTCAAGTTATTACTATGTAAGAAAAATAATATCTATAAATTTCTTTTTATTAACCAATTCGGATGTATATTTTTTTAAATGTTAATGATGATAAACTAATATTAGCATTCAATAAAGCGTTTCTAATATTAAATTTAGGTAACTAACTATATAATCTATGTGATATTTGGTATTGTTAAAAATTAAAGAGAAAATAAAAAAAAATAAAAGCTATAATTTTAAGTTTATGCAACTTTTTCGACTTAAGTGCTTATTACGTTATTCGTGAAGATTTATTTCAAATTTCTTATATTTTTTTTTGAGTTTCCCGTTGTACCTATATGTAGTAGAGGAGCCATATTTATCTTTTTAAATTAGCTGAGGTCAGTCAACAACACACTACAAGATTTACAAGCGTGCGACTCTAAATTTTAATGAGAACGAAATGTTAAGAACGTTATGTTCCCAGGTTCCCTTTGACTACCCTCTTATATGGAGGATACATCGTCAAGCTAAAAAGGAAAAAAAAAACATTGTCCTCAAAATGGAACGAACCCACAACCACCGTGTTATGACGATCACTTATTTCAGTGCATCACCGTTTGTGTTTCGTTTTAGATATCTACCACAATTATAATACATATACATACACTCAAATAAAAATAAATTCTATATATAAAACATTTTTAAAAGTCAGTTAGTACCAACTCAGGAAGGATATGTATGTCATATCGATTTTCGGACATATCGTTTGCTTTGCGTAATAAAGTTTTCATGTTCTTTATAATGTGTTTACTTAAAACATTAGAAGTGAGGCTAAGTATTGAAATATTTATATTGAAAATGGATAAATATTTAGTTTGATCGTGACTGGTTATTACGAGCTACTTAATTGTCTATGCCTGCTATGAATAAACTTGGATCTATGTACCAGTTTATAGTTTATACACTAGCAAGCCGAATGCGGCTTCGCCCGCTTGAAAATATTGTGTTGTTATAGCCAAATTATACAACATATTTTTACATAAATTTTAAGCTATGTTTAATTCTGATGTATAATATAGGATATTTTTGTACGAAAATTATATTACAGAAACGATGCTAAATGTAAGTCATTTTATAATAATCATATTTTTAATAGACATTTTCAAATTCTATTTCTTTTTCTATCGTGAAATTATTTAAGCCTGCAATAACATGCGATAACGATTTTCCTTATCATTTAACCTTAATTAACCTTTTTAACATTACCTTAATAACATTTAAGCATAGGTACGAGTACCTATAGTAGAAAATAGCGATGATTTTTGTCATACATTAGTAGGATTTAAGATTCTAATCAATAATTGACTTCGAAAATATAACTTGTTTTTGAGGCAGCAGTGACCAGTGTTTGACTATAAACGTGACGAGAGACAGGTTGGATTCCCGTCCGGGGAAGTTAAGTTTATTTTCATTTCTCCGCTCTGATAAAGGAACCGTATTGCGATCTGTCACACAAGACGCAATGTCTAGAAAGTAGAATATTCTGCTTAAATTGTGGAACGATGTATTTAAAACACAGGGTTCCCTCTACTTATCCAGCTATACGGAAAAAAATAAACTGTAAAAAAAATACAATTTCGTAACTAAAACTATTTTTAGATTAAAATACTTCAAAATTCCATCTTCTCTTGTTTTATTGGACTTAAAAATGATGTCAGCTCAAGATAAACATCAAAACAACGTAAAACGTACAACTTCGCCATAAATCAAAGTTCATCTGTCGAATAATAATGACAGAAATACGTAATCGTGCGTATATTAGATGCTGGTGTATTTGCGTCTTTGAATATAAAATTACTATACGATGTTCTAACGCAATTTTGATTTGGTACTGTAGGAGCACAAAATTAAGTAAAATTGCTCCTTTTTAGGTGGTTAGGTTATAAGTGCTGTCTGTATCTCTCAAACATTTTAAAATTTTATTTTTAATTTAAATGAACAAAATATTAGAAATTACAACTGGCATTTCATATTTTATTTTAGTTTCATGCAGTATCTCGTACATAACAGAGTAGGCAGAGGGAACCTCGGAGCTTAGAGTTAAGTAATCCTGTACCCTACTTTCCACCCAAATTTTCGAGACATTGCTTGTTGGCGGAAATCGACGCCTCACTTTGTCTTTGTCTTTAGTATCTTTATTATTTGAACCAAAAAGAAACAATTTATTTAATTCATAATATTTATAAGCTTATTGAGACCGTCGTGGCCCAGGGGCACAACGGTGTGACTGTAACACAACGGTTGTGGGTTCGATCTCCATTTGAGGAAATGAAATATTTATTTAAATTTATATCTCTTTTTGTTTGCTCGAGGCAAAGAGCGGCATTGAGTTCCGCCACTCAACACGCAACGCCTCCAAAATTCGACGGAAAGTGGGGAACGAAATATCTTAACACTAGGTTCCCTTTGCCTACCGCGCAATATATCACGCGTTTTGAGCCTGTCGGTAAGTAATATCTCGCGCTTTGAGCCTGCCGGTAAGCTTTTATACTTCAAGGAGTAAGCATTTAAAACTTTAATTAAATCAATCAGCTCCACGCTGTATCCCGCACACGGCAGAGTAGGCAGAGGGAACCTAGTGTTAAGATACTCTGTTCCCCACTTTCTGCCGAATTCTGGAGGCATTGCGTTTTGAACGGCAGAACTCAACACCCCGCTTAGCCTCGACACCAGAGCGAAGAAGCAATGGAAATATAAATTTAAGTAAATATCATCATCCCTTCCAGTGGTGATCGAAGCCACAACCAGCCGGTTTTACAGTCACACTTCGTGCCGCTGCGCCACGACTGTCCTCGACTTTAATAGTAGTAAAACTTTAATAGTAATATAATATATTACCAATATAGAAAATATTAATTTTAATGCTAACATTAGAATACAACTACAGTAGGTACATACGCAATAATTCATTAATAGTGAACGGTACATGTTCTCAGCATAGCGGTATTATATCCGTACAGCGTTTCAGCAAAGTAAAATAACAATCAATTTCCTTACCACCTGTTCTTAAATAATTTATTTTTAGGGTTCCGTATCTAAAAATGTAAAAACGGAACCTCCATAGGAGCGCTTTGCCCGTCTGTCCGTCTGTTAAGACCATTTATTTCGAGATTATGGGAAGGTGATCAAGCTGGAATTAATATCAATTATTTAAATTTGTGATCCTTTGAAGCATAGAAAAAAACAAACTTTTTTTAACACAACGCAATCAAAAGATAAGAGCATTTATTTCAGCATTCGCCACGTAATGAAAATAAAGTACTTCCTGTGGACAATTATGAAATTTGACGTAAAGTGAAAAGTATAGTAAAATGTATACGTATTTCATAGAAAAAGATCATTACAAACTTATATTTGTAGTTCATTTCATACAAAATGAGTGCTTATGTCCGCAAAGTTAAGTTTGTAAACTTGTCAACCTACAATCCTGAAACTGGTACGGAAGCCTGGGTGGGCTAGTCCGACTCGCACTTAACGATCTTTTTTAAATAAAGGAAATCTTTAATGATTTTAAAAGTAGGTTAGGAATGCAAAAATAAGATGGAAGATTAAAGATTATTTACAATTAAACCTGAGATTTAAAAGACTGGCGTTCTAGATTGTTTTTCATATATGTTTTAAAGTGGAACGTGATGTTTTGTGAGTTTGATCATTAAGAAGAATAAAGTATTTTCATTTCCTCAGTTTGGTAAGACAAAGTAGGGCGTCGAGTTCCGGCATTCAATACGCAAAATCAAGGAAATAGTGTCTTATTTTTTTGGGTTCACTATTTATTCCGCTATTAGCTGACAGAGGGAACCTGGGAACCTAGTATTAAGACAATAACCGATTACATTACTTTATTTCCGATTTTCCGTCGAATTTTTGATTGGCTTTACCACTACCGCGCTTTATTTCATTGTCAAAGCTGGCAAAAAACTAAAATTTACTGCTTGGATAGAGAACCCAAATAATTTTCACATTGTCTATTTTGAAAGATTATCACAATCTTAATAAAGAATCGATTTAACAATCCTTTTATATATAAAATTAGAAATACTCAAATATCCTCGTCAATCTTCATATTTTAAATTAACAAATCTGTCCACATACGAGTAAGCTTACGAGATTAAGAGTTAGCAAGCAATCTGTTCAAGAAACATATAATACAGTAGTATTTACAAACACATATTTATTTGAGGCCGGTCGTGGCGCAGCGGCACTAAGTGTGACTGTAACCGACTGGTTGTGGGGTCGATCCCCACTCGATGAGATGAAATATTCACTTAAATTTATATTTCCATTTCTTCGCTCTGGTGTCGAGGCAAAGCGTGACGTTGAGTTGAGGCGGCAGAAAGTGGGGAATGGAGTGTCTTTCACTGGGTTCCCTCAGCCTGCCCTGCTGTGTGCGGGACACAGCGTGAAGCTGATTTATTTATTTTTATTTATTTACAAACACATCATCAATCTAAAATTCACAATAAGCATTTCCCGCTAGCACAAATATCACTTTATCAATTTATCGGATTTAACGATCCTGGAACCGCGTGTTTTACGACGTTTCATTTGTTTCAATGGAACGAACGGCCATTTGTTGACAATTGAGGAGATGGCCAGATGACACTGTTACTGCATAATGGAATTAGATTGATGTTTTTGAAGCAATTATATTATTTTTTTTGTTATATTTGCTATATATTGCCCGTGATTTTGGTTGTGTAGAGCTCCTGATTGTAGAATTTTCTTTTTATTTCAGCGTCATGCTGTATTTCGTAAATAGTAGGGTAATAAGAGGGAACCTAGATATTTCGTTCCTTACTTTCCGTAATTTTTTACCCATTGTGTGTTAAATGACTGAAGTCAACGCCGCGACACCCTATATCTATGTCTTATAAATAAGTCACAATAAGACATTTTGTGATAGAAAACAATAGAAAATGGCAAGGTAATATTTCAACGTTTTTTTATTTGACTAATTGGAAATTTAATGACGTATACTTTTCGAGAAAATATAAAATTGAAATAATTCAACGCTCTGGTTAGGGACGCAATCATAGGCTCGAGTACCGCGGGGAGCGCCCTTGCCGCCGATTGCGTCCTCGCAAGCATCCACGTAATGCTTGCAGGTTCTGAAAATAATGAATAATGATTGAATGTTCAAATTAATCAATCTTATGGCAAATGCAGCATAATAAAATAATTATAGGTGGTATATGCGGGCGAAGCCGCGAGTGGGCCGCTAGTATAATATATGTACGCTTACGGTGTTAAGACAAAAGTTAATACAATTTGCATAAACAAAATTGTCAGTATATGGGGAAACTAAGGAAACCATGTAAAAGGGAATCTAAAAAAGTTATGGTTGCTTATTATTTTAACATTCTTCGTTCTGGTGCTAAGGCAAAGCGGGGCGTTGCTTTCCACCATTCAACACTCAATGCCTTTAGAATTCGGCGGAATGTGGGGAACGAAAGTATCTTAATGGGAACAGAGTATTCTAACACTAGACTCCCAGGTTCCGTACGCTCACCTGTGAAGTTGATAATAACATATGTCGCTTAATATCTACCGAAACATAAACTACCTATCCACTCAAGTTATAGTAAGAGTTAATTAATTAGTTTTAAAGGTTGATCACGTTCTAATTTTTCGCATTGTAAGTGATCTTTAATTGAATTAATTAGTTATAATATACAGTTAATAAATATTCATCTCACTTCGTAATTTATTCATTTCTTCGGGAGTATGACTACAAAGGATACAAAATATTTAAATTAGAAATAGATAAGATATTAAAGTATATATATAAATGTATAAGTTTATAATGTAAATTAGAAAATCGAAAATTTGGCAAACGGATTATCTTAAAATACCAGGTTCTCTCTTCTTACCATGCTATGGGCAGGATACTAAGTGAAGCTAAATCAAACATCAAAGATCTTATTAAATAAAAATAATTTATTCCCCCGAGTGGAATTGACTCTACTCACATCACGTCGACAGTTAACTGCGCCACGATGACGATATTTATTATCAATTAAATCTTTAATCTTCTTTAAAAATCTTTAATCTCGTAGCACGTTTTATAAGCAAAAGTTTTGGACTATTTCTGCTAGAGAAGAACGAGTTCGATTCTCGCCGAAATCGGCGAGAAATATATTTATATTTATAAGGATTTTTATTTAAATAAAATATTCTTAGTGACACAATTATATTTAAAATTCCCTGATTTTTTTTTCTCAAATTAAATAAAAAATGACATATAAATAACTATAAACTATACGAAATAAATATAATTAATACAACACTATTAAATTGGAATATCGATGACATTTTACTCGAAATAGGCCTTTTATGTTCAATTATAATAATTTTTATTGATTTTATAGCTTGGTTGTGTGTAATATTAGATATTTACGATATTTTTACTGCTGGTCAAACTGTTAATAGGAAATTAATTATCACGTAAATTATAACTTTAACGTTAGTATAAATGTTATTTAAATTAAACATTTTAATATTATAATGTTTCTGCTATTTTAATAAGGTAAATAATAAAATTTATATACTCTTTACGTATTTTGATATGTAATGTGAAACTGTATGTAAGTAAATTGAGGCCAGTCGTGGCGCAGTGGCACAATGAGTGATTGTAAAACCCCACTCGTCGATCCCTACTCGAGGAGATGAAATATTTACTTACATATATATGTATTTCCATTTCTTCGCTCTGGTGTCGAGGCGGGGCGCGGCGTTGAGTTCTGTCACTCAGCACGCAATGCCTCCGGAATTCAGCAGAAAGTGGGGAATTGAGTGTCTTAACACTATGTTCCCTCTGCCTACCCTGCTATGTGCGGGATACAGCGTGAAGCTGATTATTAATTAAAACTAAACGATTTGTGTCACTGAAATGGTACAAGTTTCTCCTTGTAATATCTCAACCTCTGGCGGAAAGTAGAAAGTTTCTCTCCCTATCCACCGATAGGGACCTAATATAGAAATATTAATAAAACCTTAATACATCTATTCATCGTGAAACTAAAGAATTTTTTTTTATCTACCTATACCAAATCTAAAATATTTATTTTTAAACAGATCCGCCCAATTAACATTCTTGTTATAGTGGAAAGTTTTAAATAATTTAATATTTATCTTAAATATTCATTAAATATGTATCTACTAACAACGCTATGAAATCATGTATAAAATCTTTGATTATATCCTAGTTAATACAGGGTAAATAATGTGTTGAGAAATAACATTGTAAAATATATGAAATTTTACAGACTTTTTGTATATTATAGTAAAATTTATAATACTTTCTCGTAGAACTTGCGCTAAATCTAGTCTTCTATTATATTCAGATATTTGTGTTTTTATAGCTAAGCGTTAAAGCGCATAATATCTTATTAGTATGTGTGCAAGAAGTTTGTCTACTAATGGGGGAAATGAAAATAATTCACTCCCCCGTAATGGGAATCAAACCCATAACCTTCTCGTTTACAATCTATCGCTATCTGATATGGTAACTATTTAAATATCAAATATAATATTACTTCATACCATACAGTAACTTGATACAAACTACACTACTATAGGTCCTAAACATAAGAGTTATTTATCTTCTTTTTCTTCCTAGCATTAATCCCGTCTTTGCCAGGGTCTGCCTTCCTATTGAACTTACTCCACTTTGCACGGTCTTTAGCGTACTCGGTGGTTAGACTATTGGATCTCATGTCCTGCATCACGACATCCAACCAGCGCTTTCTTGGGCGCCCGGGAGGTTGCACTCTCCAGGGACTGATATATCAAGACAAGGCGCGAAACTTGGCCAAACTATCTAAGGCGACGCTCTTGAAGCTTAGTCGCTACCCCACGAACTTCAAGACTACCTATAATGAATGTGTTACGTATGCGGTCAGACCGCGTTACGCCCCACATTTACTTCAGCATCTTCATTTCCGTGACGTGAAGCTGCCGATATAGTGATGGCCAGCATTCGCTGCCGTAAAAAAGAACCGGTCGAAAGATGCTCTTGTATATCAGACCCTGGAGTTTGGGCGGTTTATTGCTTTCGCTGAGCACACCAGTGACCTCTCGCCTTTTGGCCTAGACACCGTAATAGACATCGTGATTAATGCCTCCAGACTCGTGAATAATGGATCCAAGGTACCTGAACTTTTCCGACTTAACTTAACTTAACTGGCTGGTTTAGGACATTACGGATAGCTCGAGTCCGGGCACCTGCAGGCCATGTACTGAGTATTCGACACAATTAGTTTAAGACCGCCGTTCTCAAGCGTGCTCTTTCAGAGGTTCACTTTATGCTCCATCAGTTAGTTCTATATACAATATTATATACAATATTATATACAATATTATATATAATATTGTATTGTAATAGTATACTACATACAATATCGAGCACTACATTGAATAAGAACGGACTTAGAGCCGAGCCCTGGTGAACCCTGCTGTAATCTGGAAGGGTTTAGTGTCGCCAACAGTAGCCCTAGCCGTAGAAGCGACATCTTGGTACATGTCTCTGATAATCTCAATATAGGCCTCAGAGATCCCTTTGGATCGCAGTGCCCACCAGCTACACTAACTATTGGATCTCATATATATAAAGTCTCGTATTGTGTTCAAATTCGGCTCAAAGTAGGCTGAAAAGATTGCAGACATTCTTGGGCAGAATTCCAGAACGTAAAGAGATGAAAATAATATGATTTCATAAGTTTAGGTACATTATTTCATCCCTAATCCCTAAAATTCTGTTAGTTTTGGCAATCTGAATTCTTAGAGATTTGGTAAAAATGAGGTTAGGTCATAGTACAATCACCTGTATAAAATAGGTGATTATTGAGAAAAAATCTGTAACAAAAGCAGCAGTCGTTGAAAATATCAAACAAACTAGAAAGCACTCAAAACGCATCGGAACGAAAGAAACGAGTAAAGCAAAAATATGCAAAAATCACAAGACAAGGTGTCAATGTCAATTAGCTGTCACATCTGTCATTCAAAATTTGATTGATTTTAATCGATTCAAATGGATTTCGTTTTGTCTTTTCAGTAATTAATTAATATCTTTATTTATACTGTAACTATATGCATTAATAAGTGCGTTAAAATATTTAGACTTAATTAAAATTAAAAAATATTTTATTTTCATAGTACAATAATTGATTATTTATATTGATTAAGAATCTAAAACTATTTTTCCCATTCTCCGCTTCCAGAATGTTAAATGAATGATAATTTTTGGTATTCTAAAATGAAAAACCATTTTTTAGAGCATACTTCAACTCTTTACATTCCAAGAGTTTTACAAGTCCAAGATTTTCCGTCCAACGGGACGGCAAATCAACCATATTAAACGTAATATGGTCCCTGTAAATGTGAAACAGTTTTCTTATACACCCTAACTATTATGGCACTGTAGGTTATTTCAGGTAATTTCGTATTTTTTATGTTACTATTACGATTCTGGTAATAGATTTCTACTTCAGCATATTGAGTGCTGTATATGTCAAGACAACGTAAATGTCTCCGTTTTCCACTTTCCGCCGAATTTTAGAGGCATTGCGTGATGAGTGCCGGCGTTGAGCTCCGCCACTCAACACGCTATCAACATCTTATATAAGCAACAACTTTTTCCCTATATAGTTAATTTATAAAGATATAAGATGTTCAAAATTGACCATAAAATTGAATGTTGTAATATAAATAATTAATGGCATTATTCTTTAAATGGTAACGTAATTCTTAAAATTTATGTTATGGATAATCTCAGGCGTTAAAATCTGATAATTTATGTTTGACTAAACATATATATTTTTTTACATTTGAAAGAATTATTTTATTACTAGATTAATGATTTTGAAATTGGACACTTTTTTTAAATTATAATTAAAAATGTGGAACTAAATAAATTTCTTGTTATATACTTATAGTAGCTATACCATATAAATGTAAAAATATTACTTATAATACCTAATGTCTATATAAGTATATTAAGACAAAATAATCTCAAGAGTTACTGGTTCGAATAAATAAATCAGTTTTTGTGGATATTCCATCTATCAAGGAAGGGTTTTCAATTCAAAGTCATTGAAGCGGTGGAAGCCGCGTACCGGTCGCTTGTAATAATTTAATTTATTATTTTTTAAGTTTCTTTACTTTGACGTTATTATTTTTTCTATATTTTAGTTTTTGTTTATGTTTATGCCAGTAAATATAGATTTGAAATCCATTTTTTTTATTTTATCTATTTTAAAATACACGTATATGTCGTTTTATACTTATAATGGAACTGGACTCGTTAAGTCTGAATGTTGTTAGTAACACCTTTATAAATTTATACCAAGGCAAACGAATCTATTAGTGTTTAATAAATTATGTTTAGCACATTATAATTAAAATTATATCGATATTATGTAAAATCAAACATCAAAAATCTATTATTCAATTTGGAAAACTAAATTAGAGGCCATGGCACTCAGGGAAATTAAATATATTTTATTATAAATATTTTCATTTCCTCCCTCTGACAAACAGACAATGCGCAGCGTCAAGATCTGCCACTCAAAACGCTATACTTGAAGAATTCGACGGAAAGTAGTGAACAGAGTGTCTTAACACTAGGTTCCCATGTTTCCTCTGCATATACTGCTATATGCGTGAAGTTAAATAAAGATAAATAAACAAATGAGGCCACCGCGCCGTGGCGCAGTGTGACAGGATCGAACTGAAAACTCCATGGTTGTGGGTTAATGATAAAAATATTTTCATTTTCTAGCAGATAAAGTGCGGCGTTAAGCTCCGCGATTACATGCGCAATATCTCAAATTCAGCTGAAAAACTTAGAATGGAGTGTGACAATAGGTTATCTTTGCCTATAGTGGAATATAGAATTAAGTTGAATAATAATAATATATTGATTTGTATTTTTTGTGATTCTTAAACTTGCACCTATTAGTAATATATCTAAAAAATAGACATCTCTTTATCTTAACTATCATTTTCGACCTGCAAGATTTACTAAGATAAGAAAATTTCTGACACTTATAGCCGGTAACTCAAATAAATGACCGAAATTACCATTTTAAATCTTTATTATAAGCTTTTATTATTATGATAATATTCCATAATAAATTTTAAAGTGACGCAAGGGCACAATTCAACACACACTGTCTCAAGAACAAGGAAAAGGAGTGTTTTATTGGAACGGAGTGTTATTACACTAAGTTCTCAAGTTCCCTCTATCCTGCAATGCGCGAAATACAGCGTGAAGTTAAAAACAATAAATAAATAAAGACTAAATTACCATACAAAATGAACGGGACCTACTAAAACATAAATTTTAATAACATACTAACCTATGAAGAGAATTGACACATTTTATTAAGTGTAAATCATATCTCATATCGGTAATAAACATAAAAGATTCTTTAAAAAAAAAAAAAAAAACACCATGTATGGAAAATGTTTTTTTTTCTCAGCTTCACGTTGTATGTAGCAGGATAGGCAGAGGGAACTTGGAAACCTTGGTATAGTAAGTATTATGGCAGTCCGTCACTATTTAGATATTTTTTTTACCCCTTTTTCTACCGAATTCTGGAGACATTGCGTATTGAGTGGCGGTACTGAACACCACGCTTTGCACCAGAGCAAAGAAATGAAAATATTAAATATATCATTTCCTCGAGTGGGAATCGAACCCACAACCTAACACGCTATCAACTAAATGGAGAAATTGAACATAATAAACTAACGAAGGTGTTTTTAAAGTATACATATATGTTTTCAAATACCTGCAACATCCGTCTGCCTGTGGGAAAAGAAGACAGGTGTCACTTATCGCTTTATAACGAAGTCTTGATTATAAAAAATCACTTAAAATTCAACTCTATTTCAAACTAATAAGGTATATAATTGCGATGTCAAATTTTCCGTTCGTTTCTTATGCGGTCATAATAATATGAAAAAAAGCTAAATGCAAGGAAGTATCGGTAAGTACGGTCGTAAGTCGGCACTGATACGCCAACTTAACATCAATTAGATGTCAGTCATTTTTGATTCTAATTAAGCCTATTAGGTTTTTCTTTTTGTGAATTGTATTACAGTTTTTAAAATCCATGCCTGAAATGGTAACTCGCTTTTGGAGATGATGAGATCGATGCCCAAATACGTCAAGTATTTATTAGTTGATAACATGAGTTATTTTTTTTCTCTACATATTTTATTACTGTATTATTTCAAATTGGAACGTCATGACTTGCAATGTCTCAGATACGGACAAGAAGCGGAGGACAGAGTGTCTTGATACACCTTATTGTCTATCGTGATATGAGGGAAAAACGTGGAAACTATTCCCGTACAGAGGATAGGCTTAAAAGAAAAAAGAAAAAAATTACAACAGGTAAATAAAAGTAGAAGGTCTTCGCCTATTCTATAATTGTTCTTAAAAAAATTCAAATACTACAACAACATAATAACACTCACACACACTAACATATATAAACGCTTGCTTAGCACCTTAGATCTAAGTATAATTTTGTAAAATAATGTAAAGTTAAAAATAATATTTTCTTATTATAGGTATTAATTGTATGTAAACAATAATGTGATTAATATATATGATAAGGAAATTAGATATAATAATGAATTAAAAAAGGTTACGGACCAAGTGTCTGTAATAATAATAAAAACTATATAATAAAAGAAAATAATATGAATCCTTATATTTACAATATCATACTACTTCCGCCCCCATCTCGTCCCCATTAATGAATTTTGCAAAATAATATCGAGTTACTAAAGCCAAATAACTGCACAACCCTTCAGATTTACTCACTTGATTTAACTTTGTGTATAAAAACGGCTTTTTGCGTAATATAAAATATTATTATATATAGATTTATTTGATTGTATTACATATATTTTTATAGTAATTTATCTAATACAATAAAAGACATGAGAGAGAATGATTAAATATTTTTTTAATTCAATCAATTTTAGAATTAAGAAAAATATTCTCCTTTAACATCTCTATCAGTAACTACATCAAACAAAAGTTTAAAATATATTTTTTTAATTACATATTCATCAGCTTCACGCTGTATCCTGCACACAGCAGGTTAGGCATAGGATACCTAGTGTTAAGACATTCCGTTTCCCACTTTCTGGAGGCATTGCGTGTTGAGTGACGGAACTCAACGCCGCGCTTTGCCTCGACACCAGAGCGAAGAAAATGGAAATATAAATTAAAGTAAATATTTCATTTCCTCGAGTGGGGATCGAGTCCACAACCAGTCGGTTTTACAGTCACATTTCGTGCCGCTGCGCTACACCTGCGCTGGCCTCACTAGGTAGGTACTAAATGAAATAACTAAAGGTTTTTCTACATTAAATATGATAAGTTTTGCGAGCAATATCAAATAAAATCCCAAAAAACTAAAACCACAGTTTATTAAGTGTATAACAACGGTATAGATAACCATCCAACCGAGATAAAATAATCAACAATTCTCTCCTTAATACTTAAATAATATTATACCGATGCCGCGTAGGGCCGCAACTTACACCACACCAAGAAATTAATGAAAATCTAACTAATACTCGAATAAGCGAAGGACCAAAGAAAAGTAGAAATTAATTATAAGCAGCAAATAATTACATAAAAATTAACAGTAGTTCGAAAATGTATGAAAATTTACAAAACCGTCAAAGTCATCTGTGTCTGCCCGTTCGCGTCGGTCATACTATGCCGGTCGTAGCTCGCTAGGTCATTTCGAATCAGTGACGTCTCCTTAATTATTTATTAGAATGTTACACAGTGAACTATAATTTCAATTTAGATGAAATGCTAAAAGTGACTATTATATTCATTTTCATAAGGATCAATATCAAATTATAGAAAATACATACAACAAAAACCCGATTAATATAAAGTAAATTAATTAAAATGGTTACTTGTTGCTACTCTGTTACTTTGCTCAAGCTTCAGAGATAAACATCATATCAACATGTATCGCGGACTTTTTTAAACATTATTTAAAGGACAATATTTTTGTAAAACATTATTTTTATGTATCTCATAAGGTTGAGTCGGCGCACGCCATGTATGCGTTAAGCAAGCTCATTTTGGGTGACGTTTGCTTATAACAACAAATAAACTTTGC
>JAATLQ010033345.1:0-17448 GCA_013421005.1 Heliconius erato x Heliconius himera | reverse complement strand
GTACTGCCGTGGTCGCAAGTGTTGCAGCCGGCTATCGATATTGCTAGGTCAGTTTCTAGTTTTTCAAGTTTTTTATATGGTAAATTGGGTTTATATTGACATTTACATTAATGGAATTTAAATATTAGATATAGTGAAAAAGATTGTAGAGTAATGTATAAAAAAATTGATGTTTATATTTTTTTTATTTTTGTATAGAATAAATTGACTGCAAAGTTTAAAAATTGCACCTCTTAGAATTTACCTAAATGCTTTAATGCCAAGATGTTTTTTATAATGTTTTCTAGATAATTTCTTAACAATACGCTATAAATTAAAGGATTTTTTAATATTTTTCAGGGAAGGCTACACAGTATCAACGAGTCTGGCGGCGGCGGCAGCAACGCGCGGCCTACCCGGATACACCGCCTCTATGTTACGCACTGAACCTGCACTCGCTGACTACTTGCAGTCACTGCAGAACTATACCAGTGCTGGTAAGTAAATGATAGTCGTAGATATGCAGTGGTAAATGGATATTGTTTGATAAAAAAATGGCCACAAAGTATGACTCGACTGGGGATCGAACCCACAACCAGTCGCGTGTACACTGGAGGAAACGAAATATTCATTTAAATTTATATTTTCATTTTTTCGCTCTGGTGCAAAGGCAAAAGCGTGGCGTTGTTACTTAAACTTCTCTTAACACTAAATTCCCCCTGCTTGCTGTGTGCGGGATACAGCGCCAAACTGATTTGATTTTCTTAACTTCTTAATTTTTATTATACACAAATAAATATAAACCAAATAAAAGGATAAGTCAGTATAAAATAAATGATCAAGCATGCGACTATAAACATTATAGTTCTGCATTCGATTCTCACCCGGGGAATGAAATATTTAATATTTAAATTTTCTCGCTTAGGTAACGTAGCAACATCTTAACATTAAGTTCCTAGAATCCCTCTACTTATGCCACTATGTGCGTAATACAGAAGCTAAAAAAAACAATTCCAGAACTATGCGCGTCCTGGACTTGTGAAAGCGCGGTGCGAGTCAAAGCGGGCGCTGGCGCAGAGGCAGGCGCGTGGCGCGTATGGGCGGGAGGCGCGGGCGGCAACGTCGCTGCCGCAGCGCTGAACGCGTCGCTCGCAGGCGACCCAAACTTGCTTACACCTGCTAGTGCTTACCAGAGGTAACTTCTTCAAATTTAGTAAAACTAAACCTGTATTTTGTGTAATTTTATTTTGTTTTAATCTATCTACATAATAGTAGGTTTTCTTTTGTTTCTTGAAAATTATTATATCGATCGTTCATTTAGGCATTTTTGTACTAATTCCTTTTATTTAAAATGTCTACTAATCATTTAAATGTGAAAGTTAGTGAGAATGAATATTTGTTTCATTTTGGATACTACTAAATGGAATTTGATGAAACTTTGTAGTTATGTTATAGCTTAGATATCACAATAAAAGGATATTGGATAAAGATTTAGTATAATTTGGCAATAATATAAGGGGAGAAGCGGCAAATGAGTGAGGCCGCGAGTGGCTTACTAGAATTAAAGAATACAACAGTTATAAGCAAACTCAAATTATTACATTTATCCGTAGTGCAGTTGAGAGTCTCAAGTCACAGGCAACAGCAGCGGGAGCGCAGTGGCCGCGCGGAGTGGCGTCGGGACTCGCCGTCGTCGACCCCCGAGACACCTACGTCGCACTCGTTACGTATGTACTCATTATTTATTTATTTATTTACTTTTATGAGTTTGAGGCCAGTCGTGGCGGAGCGGCACAAAGTGTGACTGTAAAACCGACTTATTAACTTAGATGTATATTTCCATTTCTTCGCAAAGAAAAAATCTCAGATCTGCCACTTAACACGCGATGCCTCCAGAATTCCGCAGAAAGTGGGGAACGGAGTGTCTTGCACTAGGTTCCCTATGCCGGAATCAGCTTCACGCTGTATCCTGCACACAGCAGGATACAGCGTGAAGCTGATTTATTTACTTTTATGTTTTTTATTGCACACAATTACAAAAAATAATGTATCCTTAATTACATTTTATTATAAATGTACTTTGTGTCAATTGCTTTGTCTAGTGCTATTGTTGTGTACATATATACCTAAGTATTAACTTCCTTTGAAAAAATAAATGGCCATTTATTATGTTGTTTTATTTATAAAATTATTAATCTCTCTATTCGTTTATAGTTGACAGAAAAATAAAAAACCAAAAAAATATTAAAAAAACATTATTAAAGACAGATTATTAACTATCTAAAGCCAGTCATGGCGCAAGGGTACCGACTGTAAAATCAAAAGCTTGTGAGTTCGAGTCCCACTCGCAAAGAAATTGTAATATTAAATATTTCCTTTTCTTTGCTCTGGCAACAACACAAATCGCGGCTTTGAGTTCCGCCGTTCAAATTCTGCAGAAATTGGGGAACGGAAGTATCTTAGCACTAGGTGAAGCTGAAGGCGAAGCTTAAACTATGACCACTACTTTCCTTCTTACGTTGGGACTAGGCAAATATGGACGTAGCGTATATCCCAGTAACCATTACTACAGTGTCCATGGACACGAAGAAATAATACAATATATAACATTCTAGCGGCCTCTCCATGCCGTTCGGGTCAGAGCTGAGCAGCAGTGCGGGCGGCGCGTGGCAGCGCGACGAGCCCACTGCACCTCTTGATCTTGCGCCAGCTATTATTACGGACGAACATATATGTGGTAAATACTATGATCTTGTTTCTTACAACGTTTCGTTTTAGTTTAACTTTTAGTTTTAGTTTTATTATTATTTTTCTTATGAAACGTGCAAAATTTAAACGTTTATAGCAAGACTTAAACTCGCACCTTTCGTTTACTTACCCTTTAAATAAAATAAACACCTACAATAATAGTTTTCCTCATACTAGCTGGCTGCGCAGATTGTCACGATTGCTACGACTTGTTGACCTTACTATATAGACAGCGATTAGTTACATTGATGATGATGATGATAATGATTTGTCTAACGAATGTGTAACTCTTGCAGGCTCGCGCTACGTGGTCGGCGGTGAGTCGGGAGCGGCGCTGGCGCAGGCGGCGGCGGGCGCGCTGACGGGGGCGGGCGGCGCGGTCGCCGTGGAGGCGGCGCGAGTGCGGGTGGCGGCGGGCGGCGCGGTGGAGGCAGAGGGCGCCAACGGCACGGCGCTAGCGGCGCTTAACTTTGTGCAGCAAACTGGTGACGCACTGCTGTCGCATGCTGACAGCCGCGGGGAGGGGCTCGCGTCTAGATTCTAATGCCGATCGCGTTACGGGCCAGCCATATATTGCGTCAAGAAATTATTAAATTTCTACAGCGATTCGAAAATTATTTATGTTTACATAAATTATTTAAGTAAATATTACTAAAACAATTAAGTTATTGCGAACGAATTGAAGCGTACAAAACGCGTTGCTATAGCAGTATGTCACTTTATACAAAAGTGTAAATTCTTAAACAAATGGTGGCGTTATATTTATTTCATTAATTTAATAGATTTTATATGCATTATTTAAAAAAAATATTGGCATTCTGCACTCCTATACAAACCATAATTGTGCCAAATTTAAAACTGTCCGCGTAATTAAGATAAAAGGTATACAAAGATGTTGGTTCACATATAATATATAAATATTCCTATAATATTCTGAAATGTTGTCACTACCATTGTCACGAATAAAGCTGATGTCACGAAATTTAGGACCACTCTCCGCCTCTCGTCGTACATTGATCATTCCCCATCCAATCCCCTTAACATTTAGTATGACACGTGGAACAAAATATAAAAACGTTGTAGGGCAGCGGCACTGCATCTGACTGTAAACGAGACGGTTGTGGGTTCGATTCCAACTCAGGAAAATAAGACCAAAAAAAGCAAAGCGCGAAGTTAGTTCCGCCAAATTAGAGAACCAAGTGTCTTAACACAATAAATATTCATAGTTTTGTATTTGTATAGTAAAACGGCGTGTGACTTATTTATTTATTTTTATTAAAACTATTGCACTGTTCATTGTTTTTTGTTTTTCTCTGCCTTTCCTTATACAACTCTCTCTGAAATAACACTAAAATTGTATAGAGGTTTCATCAAATTTAAACAGTTAAAATCAACAAATAACAGTTTACAATTTTGTATAATCTTTTGTAACTCCTGAATTAATTTCAATAAAATATTTATTAGACGTATAAAATAGATAAGATCACTTTGGATTTTTAATTGAATTCAGTATTTCCGCTGCTTATGAGATTAATCGATCTTGATTGCTTAAATGCATAAAATGTTAAAATTAGATATTTTTGATTGGATACGCCTATTTTGAGGACTATTATATAACAAACATATAATATAACGACAAATAATGAATATTTGCTTATTTAGAAAACATATAAAAATTTGAACCTAGCGGGACTCGAACCCGCGCCTCCTGGTTCGAGTCCCGTTACGTTCAAATTTTTATGTTTTCTAAATAAGTATTTTTCTTTCCTGTGTGGAGTTACACTTTTAAAAAAATGTTTAAAAAATAAATAATATTTTATAGTAAACTTTATTGTTTATTTTATTAATACATATTTACTTCTTCTTCTTCTTTATGCATAATTCTAGTTATCACAATATGTCCACGTATGGTTCTAATTTCACGAAGTAGTTATTACTTAAAGTGAGTTAAATTATACAAGGTTGTTGAGTCCCGTTAACTTTTTTATACAAAAATTTTATTTAAGATATAGCAAAATCTGAGTGAATAATCACTCAGGATTGACTTAAGAGAGAAGTTCTTAACAGTTAACACAGGACAGACATGAAACAAATATAGGTAAATAATATAGGTAATATAAAGTAGATCAAAATTTTTGAAGCTTGTCGTGGCGCAGAGGCACAGAATGTGACTGGTTGTGGGTTCGATCCCCTACTAGAGGAAATTAAAAATTTATTTAAATTTATATTTTTATTTCCACGCTCTGGTGTCCAGGCAAAGCACGGCGTTGAATTCCGCTACTGAACACGGAATGCCTAATAATAATAATCATTTTCTACTAATGCAACAATATCAAAGATTTGGAACATCTGACGGAGAACTCTAAACGTGGGAAGCGAACCTACAACCTGTAGGTACGATTCCCACTCGAAAAAATGCAATGTTTAATATTTTTATTACTTCGCTCTGGTAAGGCAAAGCGCAGCGTTGAGTTCCGCCACTCAACACGCAATGCCTCCAGCCTCATGATTCGGCGAAAAATGGGGAACGGAAGTGTCTTAATAGAAACTGACTGTCTTAACACAAAATCTCCAGGTTCCCTCTGCCTACCCTGCTATGTGTGGCTATTCAGCATGAAGCTAACAAAATGCGAGTAACAATAAAATGTCATCTTAAAATAATGAATGATTGCCATTTTTCTCATATAATATTTTGTCACTTATTATATTACATGATATGTATTATGTAAAATTAAATATTCAAATACCACTCCAACAGTGTTGTGTTATCATATATTTTATCTACAATTTTTTACGCGCATATAATTGAAGAGAACGACCAAAAACCTAATGATGATAACGTCGCTCATTAATATTTCCGACTACGGTAATAAAAAACTGTCCAAGTGCGAACTTTGCGGTAGCGGGAACTCTTTATATTTATTTGATAGCTTCACGCTGTATCCCGCTCCCAACAGAGTAGGCAAAGGCATGTATGTTGAGTGGCGGAGATCAACGCCGCGGTTTGCCTCTTGTCCAGAGCGAAGAAACGAAAATATAAATTTTAATAAATATTTAATTTCCTAGAATGGAGATCAAACCCACAACCAGTAGCATTTACAGTGTATATATATTTTATATATACCTAACTATATTTGTATTACAAAAGTTATTTTTAGTCGTTTTCCCCTTCGCCAAATTAATTAAACGCTATTGTCAACGAAAAAAAATATATATATGAATAAAATTGTACTGAATTCCACAAAATTATTGTTTCCTTATACGTTTTAATAATAGTATAGCGACAACGTTAGGATATATTTTTATAAAATATTACTTTAAGTATAATTGCTCAGTATAACCACTTTATACAAAGAGGAAAACTTTACGGTATTTGTGGGATGTGGCTAAACAGATTTAGTATGAAAATCATATTATTAATATATTATAGTATTTTTTTTATATTATAAAACTGAAGTGTTTGTTTGGTTCAATCACATGCAATTTCAAGACTAATATTGGATAGCAAATTTATTCCATCGAGGAATCTTGATTATTTTTTTTAGGTATGGGTTTGAAATATTTTGCCCTATAAGATGCTCCCGTAAATGGGGCGCAGTCGCTTCCATCCTGTATATACTTAAATTAAGGTGCGTAATAGAATCAATATTTTTTTTTAATAAAACTGAAATTATACGTACAGACTTTAGCTAAGAAGAGTCACGGCACAGTTAGAAAGATTCTGTCTGTAATCTATTAATCTTTCGCGAATAATTTTCGATTCGTAAAAAAAACCTTTTATATTGAGTTCTATAAATAATAATAGAGGCCGGTCGTGGCGCAGCGGCACCAGGTGTGACTGTAAAACCGACTGGTTGTGGGTTCGATCCCCACTCGAGGAGATGAAATATTTACTTACATTTATATTTCCATTTCTTCGCTCTGGTCTCGAGGTTAAGCGCGGCGTTGAGTTCTGCCACTCAACACGCAATGCCTCCAGAATTCGGCAGAAAGTGGAGAACGGAAGTGTCTTAACACTAGGTTCCCTCTGCCTACCCTGCTGTGTGCGGGATACAGCGTAAAGCTGATTTAATTTATAAATAATAAACGGTATTTAGATCATAGATTAATACGGTTTTATATTTACATAACTTTATTCGTAAAACGTTGCGGAACTCTAAAACCTGCGTCGTCGATTCCACGGATTCCACTATTAGCACGTAAATTGGTTTTTATACGAATAATTAATTAATTTATAAACAACTCAGGAAATTCTGTTTTGAAGTAACGTGTCAGAGTCATTAAGATTTAAAATTTTGTCGCCGCGATAACACCCGCCTACTGTGCGATTGGGGGAGCACCACTTCTACGTTATAATATTTATACTAGCCTTTAACCTGTGGCTTCGCCCGCCTAGTTGGAAATGGAAGTTGAATTTGACACATGTCACATTCTTAACGAGCGAATTAATTCTTAGCACAGATAAAGTGAGTTACATCGATTAATCCAATAAAATAGCCTTTCTCGATAAATGGACTATCCAACACAAAAAGCGTTTGGTATTCGGGACCAATAATACTTTAGATAAGCACGTTTACCTTTATAGCAAACTCTTCACATTGTAATAATGTTTTTTTGTTGGCTTCACGCCGTATCCCGCAAATAACAGGGTAGTTACACTTGTGCCCCTGCGCCTTGATTTTGGTCTAATATTAGTACAGATTTATTCTCTATACAATTTGTTATCCCGTTTTGGGTTGTGTCCTTACTAAATTTCATAACATTTCACAAGGTTACTGTGCCAAGGAAAGTAGCCGCTATATAGGTTTACTGTTTATCACACTTTCACTTTATTACCAACATTTTTAAAAATATATACATATGTATACATTTAAAAAAAATTGTTAACAAGAAAGTGAGCCAATTCTTGAGACCAGTGAAAAGCAATGTTCCTTTACAGAGTGCAGGTGTATACAAACTGGATTGTGACTGTGGTTTATCATACATCGGTCAAATAAAGAGAAGCATCGGTGTGAGGGTAAAGGAACACATCTCCGATATCAAGAATGGGCATGTATCAAAGTCAGCTGTGTGTGAGCACACTGTGGATAAACCCAGCCACTACATTAGGTTTGATAAATCCCAAATCCTCGCTAAGGAAAACAGATACATTCCTAGAATGATCCGCGAGGCTATTGAAATAAAAAAAACATCCTAATTTCAATAGAGAGGATGGCTGGAAACTTTCTACCACCTGGGACCCACTCATAAGATCATTGAAGTCTCAAACCCACCATACCAGAGGGCAAGATACTATCAGCTCATTCTGCAGGAATCCAGGGCAGTACGCGAGGCAATTAAAAAACCGTTGGCGGTAGTTTGATATAATAATTATATCAACTGACAGACGAATGCCATCTCAGTCTACCCGTGACCACGGACTACTGCAAAGTGTTCGAAACGTCGGGTTTCCAAAAATGTATAAAAATACTAAATATACACAATTAATCCGGTTAAAATAGTTTCATTTAAAATGTGTAATAATCGTAAAAATCAAAGAACTTATTATAACTATACTTTTTGTCCAATATATGATTATACATTGAAACTTGATTTATTTAGTAGCGTTTTTTACTATGTCCATACGTCCGTATTTGTTCATTTTTATATCAATAAAAAACTAAGATAATGAAAAAATCTAGTCATTTGGCAACATAAAATTAAAATGACCTATTTAACATTTAAACATAAATCTGTAATGTATTTTAGTATGTAAAAACAACATTCATCGACATCGACGACAATAGGAAGGATGGACAAAACCTTGAAACTACGAATATAATGTTTATCTATCTTAGTACCTTGAGGGCATCGAGGCGCAGTATCTGACAGTAAGTGCGACGGTTGTGGTTTCGATTCCCACTCGATGGAATTAATTATTTTCATTACCTTATCGTGGTAAGCAAGACGAAGCGCGGCGTTCAGTTCCATAACAAAACACAATGTCTCGATAATTGGGCAGTGTGTGGGAAACGGAGTGTCCTAACACTGTAGTGCTCTCTGCCTTCCCTACTATATATGGGATACATTGAAGCTACAAAGTAAAAATTAATTCTTATTGATCATTAATTACTAATACTCGGTTGACCTCACATGATTTAAATATCAATTAATGTAGATAGATACTAAAATACACCTATACGTTTACTTACATACATAAGTATAGTACGGTCGAAGAGTCGTGGCCGACCTGAAATCAATTGTGGCAATCAGATTTGATTTTAGGATTTTTCTCAATTTTGGGCAAAAATTCAGAAAGCCCACATTCAGCGTGGTATCGACTCGTCGAACGTACTGTATGTAATATGTACATATATGTTTATGTGCGTTTGTACGTATTTGGTATGTTTCACACATTCACTTATTATCAACTTTGCAAGTCAACCTAGACTGATCCGAAAGTAATAACTAAATAAAAGTGCAAAAACAATATTGAAATAGCGGTTCAAATGGGTTCAAAATTTTTACATAATACCCCCCAATTAACCAATATATGGCTGAGTATTTTCATAATATTATGCTTAATTATACTTTATATCATTTAATCTATTAAGAATAAAACTTAATGTTGTAGAGAAGAGAGAAGTGTTTAGTTAACATTTCTTTCTTCTTTACTTTGAAATAAAAAATCAGATTTATTTAAAAGAAATGAAAATGTAAATTTAAATAAATATTTAATTTCCTTGAGTGGGGATCGAACCCACAACCAGTCGGTTTTGTAGTCACACTTTGTGGTTCTGCGCCAAGACTGGCTAATTAGAGAGCTAAAAATATATTTATGAAAAATAGAAAGTAGAGGCCAGTCGTGGAGCAGAGACACAAAGTGTGAGTGCAAAACCGACTGGTTGTAGGTTCGATCCCCACTCAAGGAAATGAAATATTTATTTAAATTTATATTTACCTTTCTTTTAAACAAATCTATTTTTTTGACAAAGAAGTAAGACTGTAAACGCGACAGGTTGTGGGTTCAGTCACCACTCGGGGATAAAATATTTATTTAAATTTATATTTTTGCATTTCTTCGCTCTGGTGTCGAAGAAAAGCGCGGCGTTGAGTTTCGCCACTCAACACGCAATGCCTCCAGAATTCGGCGAAAAATGAGGAACGGAGTGTCTTAACACTAAGTTTCCTTGCCTACCCTCCTGTGTGCGGGCTGCTAGCTGCTAGCTGATTTCTTTTTTTTTTTAATTAGATTCAAGATCTATGTATGAGTATGTTTAGTTTACTTCTTTTTTACCAACGTTACTATCATAAGTATATATAGGTATTACGAAGTATAGTATTGATTATACAGTATTTTTAAATAAAACTATAAAAATGATTTAATCGTATAACGAACATTGGCATTTAGCTTTCATTTACATTTTTATGTTATTTTATAGTATTCAAATTAGGCAACAATGATAGCTAGTATTTACACTAATACACAATGTAAGAAATGGAAACATTAGATAAGTATTTTTTTTGCATTAGGCTGTATCCAGCGCCTAGCAAGATGGGTAGAGGGAACGAGGGAACCTAATGTTAAGACACTTCAGTTACACACTTTCCGTAGACTTATAGAGGCATTTCGTGTTAAGTGACTGAACTTGCCCGCTTTGCCTCATTACCAGAGCAACGAAATGAAAATATTTAATATTTTATTTCCTCGAATCGGAATCGAACCCACAACCCTCGGTTTTACAGTCACGCGTCACGACGGCCTCTAGTACAATAATACAAGTACTTAATACGCAATTATGGGTAATTGTTCAAGTAAATATGTTTATTATTATTATATAAATTATTTACTTCTCACGACCTTACAATACACAGTAGCCTTAATGCTGCAAAGTAAAATACAAAGAAATCAAAAAATATATACAATTTATATTTAATATGTATAAATGTCGAGGGATAAGTGTTTTGACTCAACAAACAGTAAGCTACATTCTCATTCATATATATTTCTAAAATAAATAAATCAGCTTCACGCTGTACGCTGCACACAGCAGGGTAGGCAGAGGGAACCTAGTGTTAAGACAGTTCCCCACTTTCTACCGAATTCTGGAGGCATTGCGTGTTGAGTGGCAGAACTCAACGCCGCGCTTAGCCTAGACACCAGAGCGAAGAAATGGAAACATAAATTTAAGTAAATATTTCATCTCCTCGAGTGGGGATCGAACCCACAACCAGTCGGTTTTACAGTCACACTTCGTGCCACTGCGCTACGACTGGCCTCATATAATATAATAATATATAATATTTCTAATGTCCTCATTTATATATACGAATATATATATATTTATAATCACAACTGTATCATATAGTGGGTGCTTAATTTTCTTATTAGATCGAACTAACAACCATCAAATTTACAGTCAGGCGCTGCGTCATGGACTCGCGAATCTAATATATTCAAATATAATTTATATAACAACAATATTGTATTCCTTTTTGCTTTAGACTGTACTATGCTATGTGTCCCCACACATAGCACATTAGGCAGAGGGAACATAGTGTTAATACACTGAATTCCTATTAGGACACTTCCGTAATCCGATCCCTCAATTTCCGGTGAATTCTTGAAATAATGTGTAATTATTGGCGGAGCTTAACGTCGCACTTTGCCTCGTTACCAGAAATAGAAATATGAAATATTTAATTCCCCCAAGTTGGAATCGAACACACAAGCATCGCTTTTAAAGTTGCAACAATAATACTAATTAGTATTTGAAAATATGCAAAAACCAAAAAAATATTGAAAAATGGAATTGTATTTAAATGCGCGTGTAGGTCGATGTACACAACATATATTGATCAATAGTATACATTTATTTAATTTTTGTGCCAAATCCGCCGTGCGTCATTCCGTCAAAAGTAATAGAAACGTAAATTTATTGACGTTTACAGAACAAAGTAAAACTTGCCACACTTAGACAAACAATGGGCCGTAACATTTATACATTATACATACTAGAGTCGAAATTAGGATCGAAAGATTTACAAATCATTACTGAAACGAGGCGTATTTGTTGACAACGTGATCGATATATCTATATTTATTTTATATTTGAATATTAAATTTAATAGTTTAATAGTGGGGTTCAATCTCCATTTTGGGAAAGATTATATTTAATTTATTTTGATTTGTTCGCTCTGTTAATAAAACAAAATGAGGCGTTAAGTTCCGCCACGTTGTACGCAATGTCTCGAAAATTGGGTGGAAAGTGTATAGTGTACCTACGGCTAAAAAAACAAATAATAATACTAATAAGAATCGATAATGGAATTACGATCCACTTTTTATTTAAAAATATTTTGGTAAGCAAATTGCAGAGAAAATAAACAACTCAGAATGACCCACTTTAATATGTACTAGACCTACTTGCCAAGTAGGTCTAATATATATTAAAGTGCGCTCAAAAATATGTGAACTTGAAAAAAATAAAAGAGTATCAATAAAAATATCTTTAAGAAATATTTTTAATAGTTTAGAAGTAATTAATTACCTTTCACATTTATGCGTCATTTCAAACGATTGAGCTAATCAGATAAGGATCGTTGAATTAAAGATACTTATGCTAATAAATACTTTGATTTAACATTGAAATTTATTATAAACTATTTTAATTATTTCTGGACGAGACTAAGAATAAGATTAATACTTTTATTAACAAGGTGATGTCTTTGAGGCCAGTCGTGGTGCAGCGGCACGAAGTGTGACTGTAAACCGACTGGTTGTGGGTTCGATCCCCACTTGAGGAGATGAAATATTTACTTAAATTAATTAATTAATTTATATTTCCATTTCTTCGCTCTGGTGCCTAGGTTAAGCTCGGCGTTGAGTTCTGCCACTCAACAAGCAATGCCTCCAGAATTCGACAGAAAGTGGGGAACGGAGTGTTTTAACACTAGTTTCGCTCTGCCTGCTCTCCCGCTGTGTGCGGGATATAGCGTGAAGCTAAAAAAAAAATCAACATCGTTTTTATCAGTGTGTTAGCGTCCACTGCTGGAACAAAAACTTCCCCTAAAGATCGATACTTAAAGTATTAAATAGACGAACGTAACGTTGGATTCTGACACCCAACACGCAGAAAAGATAGAAACACGGCGTTCCTTATTAATCTGTCCATGCATCATATTATAAGAAATTCGTAAACAAAAAAATGTTATATTTAACGATTATTTATATAGAAGTACGATATTGATTTATACTGACTAGAGTAGATCGCTTCAAAATATAAAGATATGTGTTTTTATTGAAATATTAATATATATTTGATATAGAACGACATAACTTCTGGCTGTTAACGCAACGATTCTCAAAAAAAATCAAATCAGCTTCACGCCGTATCCCGCATACAGCAGGGTAGGCAGAGTGAACGTAGTGCATCCATTCCCCACTTTCCGCCGAAATCTGGAGGCATGGCGTGTTGAGTGGCGGAACTTAACGCCGCGCTTTGCCTCCAATTTGCAACGATTCTCACTCGTAAGTATAAATTATTTTCATTCACAATAAGACAAAACGCGGCGTTGAGTTTCAATACTTAAGTAGTTGCGTGTTAACATGCAATAATCTCGAAAATTTCCCTTCCTAACTACTATTTCATTTCATATAGCAATATATACAGAGTGACGCACAAAAAGCACAATACATATTAATAAAATACACACAATACTTATATTAAATTACATAGTATACTTTATTATGCTGTAGCAGTACCTAAGTATATATACATATAAAGGTAATTTCACAATACCTTAGAGTTATTACGCGATATTTAAAATATTGTTTGTATGATTGACGTCTATTAGTTCAGTAACTGTCATCTGCGCGCGGCGCCCCGTTGCAACACTGTCACATCGCGACAGGGCTGGCCACATATAATCAAATACGAATCTATATAACTTAGGTAATAAAGTTGAACCATTCATGCTGTAGCAGTTTTAGAAATCAAGAAATATACTTTTACAGACCGTAAATATCTGAGAAATAAAATTAATACATTCTGCTCATTTATTCTTCAGTCCCTACGATTTTAAAGGCATTACTTGTTAAGTGCGCCAACATATAGAAGCGAATCGTTGAAGAGTACCGGGAAAATAAGCATTTTTTTACCAAAAATATAAGCAAACTAATCTTATGCGACCGCTAAATTGTTCATATAGCATCAAAGGCAAAGAAAACTCAATGTTTTCTCAACACGCCGGACTAGTCTTGACCCAAGGGCAAGTCTGGATTGTGAACGCGACTGATTCTGCTCAATACGCAATGCCTCCAGAATTTGTTAGAAAATGAGGAACGGAATGTCTTTATACTAGGTTCCTTCTGCCTACCCCGCTGTGCATGGGATACAGTGTGAGAAATAAAATGAAAATAATCAATTTCCCCCAAATGTATATTTATATATTATGTACCTACGTGCCTGATTTCATTCCGGCGCCAACCCTATCCCTTAGAGATGCGCGCGCGCAGTGCAGGCACGCACAAGTGGTCGTCATTGAACTAATCTCTTCATGTTTACTGCGCAAATGTAAAGTGTAAATTCCTAGAATCTAAATAAATACTTTCAGTTTTGAAATACAACGAGGATATTGTATTAGATGTAATCCACGAGGCATCCTTGTAGGTAAATAGATAATTTATGTTTGTCTATGTTTATCTTTACTTCTTATTCATACTGCCATTTTGTGAAAGGGGAAGAACCTAGCGATAATAGCAACTAAACTCTTTATTTTCCCTATAATTATGTATACGGAGGCCAAGCGTACAACTGTAAGAGCGATAGGTTGTAGGCTCGATTCCCATTCCAATTTCATTACCTACCTCTGATAAAGAGGTAAAGTGCGGCGTTGAGTTTCGCCCTCAACATACAATGCCTCCAGAATTCGGCGGAAAGTGAGGGACGGAAATATTTTAATTTGAACGGAGTGTCTTAACACTAGTTTTCCAGGTGCCTCTGCTATGTGCGGGATACAGCGTTAAGTAAAAAATAATATGGACAGCTCATTAAGGTGCCATTTTAATATTTCTTATAGTTCAGCTGGTGCTAATTTAAAAAATATGAACTTAAAAATATAAATTTTGTACAATTTTTAATATAATAAGAGTATATTAAACTATTCAAACTTACGTGTTGCTAACTTTACATCTACAATTATACTTTAACGTTTTTTTATTATAATTTTTCTAACCCTCAATATACTGATTGCAGTATATTGAGGGTTAGAAAAATTGTAAAAAAAAATATATTCTTTTTCCCAAAGTAAATACACATACGAATAAGAATACTTTAATACATTATAATACATCAAATATTATAAGTAAGCAGTGAAAATTCAAATTACAATAAATGCTTAGTGTTATAGCTAATGATGAATAATGAAGGTGTATTGTCAACTCTACACGATAATAACAATCGCTTATATTAATACTATAATTAAAATTCGTAATACTTTAGTAGATAACGGTAGAATGCTTGATGTTATTAACTTCAAGTATTTAACGCTACTTTTACTCGATGGTAACTATAAGAAATATTCGTAATATATTATATTCGAAATTTATTATAAATATAATAAACTAAATATAACTATATTTATTATTATTATATTTATTATAATAATAATAAATAGTAATATAATATTAATAGTAGTAATATGATATGAGACCGTCTATAAACACGACGATTGAGAGTTCGATTTCCACTTGTGGACATGAATTATTATGTATTATGTTTTAATTTATTCGCTCTGGTGTCGAGGCAAAGCGCGACCATAGAGTTCCGCAACTCAACACGCAGTGCCTCCAGAATTCGAAGGAAAAAGAGGAACAAAGTGGGGGAATTGCTTATATATGTAAAAAATTATTACAATAAATAAAAAAAGTAATCAGAATTATTATTTAGACATATGTTTATTTAATTTTGTATTTAATTTACGTGGTACTACGTAAAAAATATCCTGACATTCCTGCGTGTGGTATTTTTTTTATTTTTAAGGAAATAATTCAAGTTTACGAACTCCACAAAGCGAAGAAATGAATTGGTCGATAAAATTTAATGAAGCTACGAGTTACCTATATAAAAAATACTGAAAAAAAAATATAATTATTTTCTTATCAATTTATCGTAGTGAATTAAAAAGCTCAAGAAATAGCATATAAATGACAATTTAATATAAAAGAGTATATGATTGAAGAAAAATATTTTACAATAAGTTTTAAAGTATTTTACAATAAGTTTAAGATGTCGAACGAACAAAAGATCTTATATAATAATCTGTAATCAACGCTTTAACTCGAAGAAAAACACATTTTTTTTTCATTTGTCATTTATATGCTATTTCTGGAGCTTTTTAATTCACTACGATCAATGTCTTAAAAAAAAAGTAAAAAAACCCATATTAGGTACGTCCCTTCGGATAATGGGTAAATTATGAGACAACACGCCTAGGGCATAAAATTGTACCATATATGAAAAAATCGAAAAAAGAAAGAAAGAAAAAAGATTAAGATTAATTAAGATATCGCGTCAGATTACTGACGCGCTTGAGTATTTCAAAGTGACGAAACTGTTTTTGCACATTCTAACAATGGCTGTGAATTTTGCGTCACAGCCAAATCATCAGATTATTATATAAGATCTTTTTTTCAGGTTCCTTCAACATCCCTGGCCTCAACAGAGTACTAATTATTATTTTATTGATAGCGTAACTGCAGAATACCAAATAAAGCCTTGAGTAACTGGCAAATTCGTATTTGTTATCTATCAAAGAGTATAAATGTATCGTTTTATTGCCAACAGCTATCTGCGCTCGAGTCGTATTGAGATGACGTTCATCTTATATAATTGTTTTGTTTCACTTATCCACGCAAGTGGATTACCACGAAGTAATGTTTGACGGGGATTTCTGTATTCTTTATTATTATTCATCTAATAGCTTCTGGAATCTTTGATAAATTATGTCAAATTGAAAGGACAATCGTTGTGCGACAAGGTTGTGGGTTCAATTTCCACTCGAGGAAATTCAATATTTTCATTTTTTCGCCTTAGTGTCGAGACAAAGCGCGGAGTTAAGCTTCGCCACTCAACACGCAACGCCTCCAGAATTCGAAGACTTGAAAGTGAAGTTGAAGTGGTCTTTATTCGTGTTGTGTATAATTCTTGTAAAAACAATTCTTAATATTAAGATACTTCCGTTTACCACTTTCCACCGAAATCTGGAGACATTATCACTCAAATAGTGGCGGACCTCAACACTGCGCTTTATCTCGTTGCCAAAGCGAGGAAATAATATTAAATATTTAATTACTTGGAGTGGGATTCCAATGTTTGTGTCTCTGCCCCACGATTATCGCCAAATCTCTATATATAATAAGACAGTAAAAATATTTTGTCTGTACATTTAGTAATTTTGACTGAAATGGATAGAGGGTCACTTAAAAAGACTAATAGAAAGCAAAATGATTTTTTTTGAAATTCTTGTCTGTCTGTCTGTCTGTCTGTCTGTCTGTCTGTCTGTCTGTCTGTCTGTCTGTCGACATATTGTTGTCCGCATTTTTCTCTGAAACTACTGAACCGATTTACTTGAAAATTTCACCAATTGCTTTGTTTTAACTCAATTTAGGTTCTAAAGTTTGGTTCATCAAAATCGGTTCATTAAAAAAAAAGTTATCGTCATTTGAATGAAAGATCGGAA
>JAATLQ010033344.1:0-17445 GCA_013421005.1 Heliconius erato x Heliconius himera | reverse complement strand
TACCCATTCTTGATTATGCTGATGCTTGCTATCTCGATATTAGAGATGAGCATTTAAATAGGCTTGAGCGACTTCAAAATCTTTGTATACGGTTTATATTTGGACTCCGCAAATATGACCACATATCCGACTTTCGCAAAAAGCTCAAGTGGCTTCCTATTAGACTTCGCAGGAATACCCATATATTACATCTTCTATACTGTGTGCTGTTTAATCCTTCAACTCCTCCTTACCTAAAAAAACGATTTGAGTTTTTAGGTAACTCACACGCTCGTTCCCTCCGATCTCAAGAAAATTTTATCCTCAAAATTCCCTCTCATTCCTCTTCTTATTTCACCAACTCCTTTACTGTCATGGCTCCTAGATTATGGAATTCCCTTCCTATCAATATTAGACGCTCTAAGGGCCTCAAATGTTTTAAATCTCTGCTAAAAGCACACTACTTGGCTCTCTAATCTTCTTTTATACTTATAATAAAAATTCGATGTATTAGGAAATATTTAAGCTGTTATATCCTTCCTTAGCCAACTAACGTGAACGTATTTATATTTATCTGTAAATATTCGAAACTATATTTTATGATTATGAATTATTGTATACAATATAATATTAGTATATGTGTACTATTGCGTATATATGTATGTATGTATGTTTGTATGTATTTATGTATGTATGAATATACAAAGCAAGTACACCGCCTACCGATTTACATACTCCTACACCTAAAGGTTGCCTGGCAGAGATCGCTTATAGCGATAAGGCCGCCTGCTGTGCATTTTCTTATGTAAATTATTTCTCTTTTACTTCTCTTTATTTTGTGGTGTACAATAAAGTATTTTATTATTATTTTATTATTATTCCCTCTGCTTAACCTGCAGTGTGCGGGATACAAATGCGTGAAGCTGATTTGATTTTGATTTTGTATTTTGCTTAAAAATTTGGATTGGCTGAAAAAAATTGTGGTTATGCTATTATATCAAATAGTATTTATTGATATTTTTTAGCTTCACGTTGTATCCCGTGTATATCAGGCTGGTAGAGGAAACTTAATGTTAGGACACTAAGATTCAGACATTCCGCTTAATTTTCGAGACATTTGAGGGGGTGACTCAAATTTTTTTTGTTTTTTTTAATGTCATTTTCCACCAAGGGAACGATAAAACATATTTTTTACTAATGAAAGCAAATCATTGCTCTTAGATATAAATAAATAATTATGATGATTGCGTCTTTTTTAGCTTGACACTCTATCTCTATATCCTTTGTTAGTATCCGAAGAGAACTAAGTAACGCTAGGGTATCCTTAAAAATAAAATTAATATTATTTTTCTTATTGCCCACAGTGTCAATTCTCATCGTATTATTTGAACTGGGAGTGATTCCACACTACAAAAATGGCTTCTACTGCAATGATCCTGCTCTCTCGTTTCCATTCACAGGAGACACAGTGTCTATGGGAGTTATATTGTCGACTATAATTTTACTACCTTTTGTTATTGTAAGTATAGCTTTATACTCATAGGAGTTTTTATTTAACTTGCATTGTATGGATGGAAGTACGTTTGTTTAGTTCATATCTTGCAAGCTAAATTAGAAGCACTTTCTTCCATTCTACGGAATTGAAATTTTGCACATATGCTCAGTTCTGATGACAGACGGCATGACCTGATCTGACACCCAGGAACGGCTTCATTCAACAGATCTCCTCAACGGTGGACAGCATAAACATGCAATTTTGTATATGCGTTCAACTATGATTTTTTTTACAATTTTAGTTTTAAATATTTTTTTACTATTTTATTAAGATGTCAGTTAAATATAATTCTTTTAAAATATATCTTTTAAATACTCGTTTTTAATTAAAATGTAAATATTTATCCCTAAGAGAAAGAAAAGGAGCAAATATCCCTCTAGAAGGCAAATCTTGTTTTAGGTATTAAGTAACAATTTTCCTCTGGTCGTTTTCCAAGAATTAGTAAATCTTCTATTAGTAATTACCCTCAACTTTTTTTTCAGGTTTTCCTCACAGAACTTCTACTTTTTGACTCTTCTTATTCAATAAGAATAAAACTTGACTACTCGGCGAGGAGAACAGCGATACTGTATAGAAACTACGTATACGGCATGTTCTTTAACCTTGGCATTGTGGAGGTCATGAAGGCCATTACCGGAAGTCCCAGGCCTACCTTTTTTGACATCTGCGAACCGGATGCAGCGAAAACTTGCAACGGGTAAGATTTTTTTAATTTTCTCCATTAATAAGTAATTACATTTAAATAAGAAATCTTTATAATTTTTACATTGTATAGGAGAAAGTCGCTACCCACCGAATCGAAGTCGTTGCGTCCTTAAATATTTGAAATTATTTTTAATGCAGTTTTCACTAATAGAAAGAAATATGCTCAAGGGATGGTTTACATAGTTAAAACGTGAATATTATCGTAAATTAATCCGAAAAAACGAAGACTTATTTTGTTCCCATTATTTTTTTTTAATGAGGCTGTCGTGGTGCACTGGTATAATACGTGAAGATATAAACACAGGGATTGGGGATTCGATTGACACTCCGATAAATGAATTACTTAATATTTTCGATTCCTTGCTCTGGTAACAAGTCAAAACCGAATTCAGCCCGCACTCAATACATAATGTTTCGAAAACTCAGCAAAAAGTGGCTAGCGAAATGTCTTAACACTAGGTTCTTTCTGCCTACCCTGCTATAAGCGGGATACAGCGTGAAACTAAAAAAAGGGTTAACCTTTTTAATTTAAATATATGTTTTTACCACAGATCAGAGTACGTCAGTAAGTTTGAGTGCACATCTACCAGATTTCCAATATGGTATCAAACAGATTCGTACCATAGTTTCCCTTCAGGACACACGTCGCTATCTGTTTACTGTGGAATGTTTATAGCGGTGAGTATAAGTTCGTTTCTGGTTATACTTTTATAAATACTAGCGGCCTATATGCGCCTTCGCCAGCTTAAGCTTATTTTTATATTATAGCCAAATTATATAAAATCTTTGCTTAAATTGTAGTCTTTGCTTAAATTGTTTTCCTAATATAAAAGCTCGACTGTACTACTGTTAAGTTTTGTCTAAATCAACAAATTTTTGTCTTAAAATGACAAGCAGGCCAAGCCACGAGAGAGTCGCTAGCTTGTTATATTTTTAATCTTTATATTATAGGTAAAGCAACAACTGCGTACTATTTTGTTCAATAATTACGATTTTAATTTGAAATTACGATTATTAGTACGAGTGGAGTATGAAATTTGGCACATTTGGAAACTTGGGAACGGCGTGTTTTAACACTAAGTTTCCCTGACGATTCCGCTGTGTGTTGGATACGGCTTGAAGCTGATTTTATTTTAAAAAATTATCACTTTCTACCCTTTTTCTTACAGTGGTACCTAGTGGCTTGAAGCTGATTTTATTTTAAAAAATTATCACTTTCTACCCTTTTTCTTACAGTGGTACCTCCAACGCCGTGCATTCAGCTGGCACAACCGCACAGTGTTTCTAGTACCGCTACTACAACTACTCTGCCTCGCGTACGCCGCTATATGCTCTCTCACCCGTATTACTGATCACCGGCATCATTGGTGGGACGTGCTGGTCGGAGCTGTTATTGGTTTAGCTACTGGTTTATATTCGGTAAGTTTATATTTTCTTTTTAGGTTCACCCTGTATCACGCGTATAGCAGAATAAGCGGAGGGAACCTAGTGTTAGGGCACACTGTTTGCCACTCTCCGCCCAATAGTTAAGTCTTTGAACGTATCGAGTATTAGAAATCAATGCGCTTTGCCTTGTTACCGTAGCGTGGGAATGAAAATAACCTATTCCCAGGACTGGGATTCGAACCCACAACCTAGTTTACAATCAAATGCTTTGCCGTAACGAAATAGTTTTTTTTTGTTTATTATAAATGTTAGAATCGTATATTTCAACATATTTACATATGTACAACACAATTTGTCAACATTGTTAGTTAATACAAACAAGGGGACTAATTAGATTCCTTGTTGGGTCCGAATTTAGTTATTTACTGGACAAATGTTTATTTTTGTATTGTCAGGTTATTCACCTATGCTCTTACAGTATGATATATAAATATTAAATATTTTTATTTTCGCCCGCGGCTTCGCCCGCACGGTTAAATGCAAACTGAGAATTGTGTACACGTGACACATTCTAAGCGTTCGAGATAACTGAGAGCAGGTACTTCGAAATTAGCCTAACTTTTTTCTCAATTTGACACATTAGTTCCTGAGATTAGCGGGTTCAAACAATTAAACTCTTCTGTTTTATTATATTTGATATTTATATAGATTGGTCTCAAAATCTTTTGTTTGGTTTATATGCATTGATTGCGTTATTGCGAAATAACCAGAGAAAACTTTATCAAATACAATATAATCGCTTAATTCTATATTTAGCATTTTTTTGCAAGTAAAATTTTAGAATTTTTAATTTTCAAAGATTTTTTCTTGGACAGGCAGATGGTTTTAAGCGGTGCGTGTTAGAGTCCCGCAATGTATTTTGTGCGTTTTTTTTTAATATTTTTTTATTCTTACTATGGAATAGTATTTTTAAAAAAATATATATATTTATTTTTTTCTTTTACAGATATTGGTTATAAGTAAAAATTTCAACGGGAAACCAAATAGTATAGAAGACAAAACCATGACAGAAAGTCAACATACAGTTCGAACGCTAGTATTTGACGGACCGCAAGTACCTTGAAATACAAAAAAAAAAAATTATGAAAAGAAAAAGAAAAATTACTGAATTGTATGAAGAATAATACGGACTTTACTTTTATTAAGGAAACATTTTAAAATTTTGAGTTTTAAAATGTTATAAAACTAATAGATAATAGTTTATTTTAATATGTGATAACGATAATTTTAAATTATTTGACATATCATGACGTGTGACGTAATAATGTTTAGTTACTTTTTTTATGATTTAATTTTGCGACGGCAGGCAAAAAAAATCTGTCACTGTCACGTATAGTTAAAAAAAAACATTTGTTATTTATTTATTTTGTATAAGTACTTTTATGTTTTTATTTTTTGACTTGGAGTAGAGAACTTAAACAGAAATAGAAGACACGAAAAAAAAAACTGAAATAATCATTAAATTCATAACATAGATAAAATATTTTAATTTTTAACCTTTTCTTTTTACTTATTTTAATTAGAAATTGTATCCAATCATAAGACTGTAAAAAACCTTTTTATTCATAAGTTTAGTTTTTTTTTTTGTTTTTTTATTAAACAATAAGTTAGACTTACAAATATGTAAATACTTAGAAATATATTAAAATATTGTATTTAAATTTACACTTAGGATATTTTTAACTTAGTACTATACATTATTTACATACACATTTACATCTGTTTAATAGGTGCGGCTTCAAGTCCAACTTAGATTAGAAAGAATTTCAATGTACGAATTATAAGAAATATGTATTTTATTAAATTGAAAATTTTGTAAAATGTAGAATGAACGTGAGGAAAACAAGGAAACGACAGTATTATTTGATTTTTTTTTGTTAAAATGGATTTTGGATATATTAAACTATTGAAAAAAAAGCGTATTTTATTTAATCACTTCTATAAATACATTATTATCTTTCCAATAAAATATTTAAATGAAAAAGAAAATCTGTAAATTAAATTAAAAATAAAAATCCAAAACTATGAATGTTAAAAAAATTGCCACCATCTTGTGACTTGTTGGTAAAAACAATGTTTCTATCAATAACATTAATTCATTCATTGAAGAAAATATACTAAATCAACTATAACTTTACGCTGGATCCTACACACAGACAGAGAGAGAGAGAGGTTACGGAGGGTTCCCTAGTGTTAAGACAATCCGTTACCCATTTTATAAGTGTACAAATAAAAAAATTAAACGTATAAAAAAAAATAAAAAGGAAAAACGATTTTATTTCTCTGTTTTTAGTTTCAAGCTGCATTCCAAATATAGCAGGATAGACCGAGGAAACCTAGTATAAAGATACACCGTTCCCCATGCAATCTTCAAAACATTGCGTGCTGAGTAGCGGAACTCAACGCCGAGAAAAAAAATTAAACGTTTTTGAGAAAATAGCTTACAATAAATAAACAAATAACTTTACTAGTACTGTAGTAGGTAATGTATGACAGATTTGTACCAGTGACCTCTATAGTACTCACAACCGATCAATCAAAGAAACTGTGCCACTACGACCATTTATAAGTACCAGATCCAAATATAGAAACGTTATCGCCCCTTAAAGGATCAAATTTATAATATTGCCACACACCATTTATGTTATTACTGAAATGAGGATGTACTCGTAGGTTCGAATCCCGTGATGCAATCAAACGGTTTACTGTCAATTTGTATGATTGTTTAAAAAGGATGTATTATTTTGATGTAAAAAATTGTATGTAATTGAATTATGTTACTTTGTCAAAGCATTTACTTATTATTTCCTTATTTATACTTTTAATTTTTTAAAATTAGCGTATTTACATCAGCGCTCGCTCATGCAGCGCTTTGTCTCTTTAGCAAGACGATGAAATGATAATAACTAATTATACCAAAAGGGTATCAAATCCACAACCATCGCGTTTCAATTACAGAAAACATGTAAAATTTTCTTAATAATCTTTAGGTTACGAAAATTGGTAAATATCTCCCGTCTAATCCAATACAGAGACTATCAACATAAATAAGTTGTATAAGTGTGTAAGAATTTCTACGTAGTGAACGTATATGAACATATAGCTTATTGGTCAATGCTTACACGGTAAACAAGAGGCATGGGTTCGAGTCTCTCTCTCTTAATGCATTGAAAACACTCAAAATCAGTTGTTTAATGACAATAGGGACTAGGGATGTGTCCCCGCTGCCACAAAATGGCATCCTCTGTGTGATCATGATTGTTTTTTATATTAACTTCACTCTGTAATCACCATATAGTATAATACAGGGATTTTGGGACGTAATAAGAAAGGAGGGGTAATACACTACGTTCTCGTTTAGACACTTCCATTCCCCATTGTCCACCGTACTCTAGAGGCATAGATAGCGTGTTGTTACCAAAGCGAAAATGAAATCAAAAAAATAAATATTTCATCTCTTGTGTGAATGAACCCACAACCTGTTGCTTTTACAGTCCCACTTGTGCCCTTGCGCCACGACTGGCCTCAACTGGCTTATATATATTAAATTTAAATACAGTAATTCCTATAATATTAATGACGCAAATAATTAGTAATACGTACTAGGTTATCATTGATGTGCCTTCACTCAATATCTAAATGTGTTAGCTCAGAAATCCAAACTCCAAGCAAAAATAGATACGAACGAAAGTATGACTGCTACAGTCACGTGATTTCTATTAGACTATAGAAGTTTAAAATCAAAAAAGTAAATCAAATCATCTTCACGATGTACCCCGCTCACAGCAGGGTAGGCAGAGGGAACCTAGTGTTAATTTGGGAGGTACTGCGTGTTGAGTGGCGGAACTCAACGCCGCTCTTTGCCTCGACACCAGAGCGGAGAAATGGAAATATACATTTAAATAAATATTTCCTATAGAAGTTTACTAGCGTGTAATTTATATCAACAATTTGATTTGTATGGTTTTGACTAGTTAGTTATATATAAAAGATATTGGTTTTTTTTAATCTTAATATTTTGGATTTCTTTAAAAACTGATCTCATTAAGTCCACTAAAGTGATGTTTATTGGTTACGCTAAAACCTCTAAATTTGGAAAACAAATAACTTAAATCGTATAGATAAGCTGAGGCCGTTGTGGCGGAGTGAGACAGCGTCTCATTCAGTCAGAAGTGTGTCGGTTGTGTGTTCGATTACCCGCTGGGATGAATAGTATTTTATTTTTTTCGCTCTAATAATAGTGCAAAATGCGGCTTTGGCATCCGCCGCTCAACGCTCTAAGTCTCAAAAATTGGGTGATACGTGGATAAAGGGTTGTTAGGACAGTAAGGCCCGTATTTACAATCAACAAATGAATAAAAACGGCATCTCAAAATCGATTTCAAATTTGAACGGTTTATTATGGGCGTAGATTTCTTATGGCAACCCCGTTAGCCCAGATGGCGTTGTATAAAGGGAATAAGAAAGAAAGAAATACGGTAAGTATGTATGCAGGGGCATAATTGCATAACGTATAATTGCTACAAAATTTAAAACAAATTCCAAAGTCATATTAAATGATAAGTATCTATTAAAATACACGTAATTATTTTTACGCTATTCACTTTTGTGGCTGCATTTTCCATCGATTTGGGAAATCCCCGTGACTAAGACCAAACTAAAGGTTCACAAAGTATTTTACTGTTGCCATGTAAATGTTAAAAAATGCATGCGTCACGTAGCGTTCACAAAATAGCTTGAATATTTTTTTAGCTTCACGCTGTATACCGCATATGGCAGGGTAGGCAGAGGTTACTTGATAACTTAGCGTTAAGACACTCTGTTCTCATTAAGACTTCTGTTCCCTATCTGCCGCTTTCCACCGAATACTTGAGGCATAGCTTGTTGAGTGTCGAACTCATTCTTGCGCTTTGCCTTGTTACTAGAGCGTGGGAATCGAACCCATGGCCGTTGCCGTTACAATTGCACGCTTGTGCTCCAGCGCCTCGACAGCATTAACTCAATTTAAAAAAATATAATGATAGTTATAAGAAAACATTTATAATAAAATTATTATTTTTATACTGACTGTACAGTAGTTTTTTAAAAACTTCGTGATAGCATTCGATAGGGCGCCTGTTTGAATGCAATTTAAAAACACTTAAAAATACCTACTATATAGGCACCTACTTGTAAGTACCTAAATGCAAACATACATACATTTATTTGCGTATTATATATTAGTATTTATCATCTTCACTCGTCTTTCTCATATTGTTATATGAGTGAGATGATCTAAGACGAAGAGATGAGATAAATCATTCTTTTTTCCAAAATATGCATTAGGTCGAGCTGTAACTAACTAAACAACAATGTAATATAATCTAAGAAACTGAATTACATGTACTTCCAATTGTTGTATCATTAAACTTTGTGATTACATGTAGACTAGATGATGGAACCTTCGAGCTGGTCTGATAATGGCATTGCAAGATAGATAATGGAACCTTTGAAGGACGTGTATTTTTAGTTTTTACACCATTGATTTAGTAAATTCACGCTGTATCCCGCACACAGCAGGGTAGGCAGAGGGATCCTAGTGTTAAGACACTCCGTTTCCCACTTTCCGCCGAATTCTGGAGGCAGTCCGTGTTAAGTGGCGGAACTCAACGCCGCGATTTGCCTCGACATCAAAGAACTGTTGCATGCTGTGTATAGGATATAGCGTGAATCTGATTTAGTTTTTTTAATTTAATTTTATATTAGTGTACACCGATCGGAAAAAAATGATATTTTACTAAGCTAAGAGCTAGCTAAGATTCCCGCAAGGATTTCAAATAACAGTGAGATCGTAAAATTATTTGATATATTTGTTCCAATAGATCCAGGACGCTACTCAGTAGGTTAGTAGTGATGTCTGATAATGTCTTAGTCTAATTATGTTAGCAGACGATCGTAAATTTTATATGAGAGCTTTCATTAGGAATTAGTATTAAAATAATATAATTTAATAATATTCATGTATTATATGTTAGGGTTGCCAATCGTCCCGTTTTCCCAGGACTAGTCCTGCTTTTTGGGGGGTCCCTGGAGTGTCCTGGATAGTTAAGATAGTTAAGCATCGTCCTGAATTTTTAAGAGCCCTCTTAAGGATCTTTGTTTTAATTTTTTTGTATTTTGGATGCAATGCTAATGTAGAAAGGTTGTTTGTCACTTATCAACAAACAGTACTCAAAAGTGAGAAATCTATTACTCCCAGCAACATGAACTATTAAAAATTATGTAATGATGGCAACCCTAATGTATCCGGCACAGTAGCTACGGAACTGGGGGGAGTAATAAACTTGATAATAAGTGATAGAACGCACTAATCTCAGGAACTATTAGTGTAATCTTATCTTTATATATGGTCAGAAAATATTTATACATAATTAAAAAATATACTTTTAATAATGATCTTTATACAATATTTCTTGGTCAACCGTAAGAATAACAGTTATATGTTGAGTGTTAGTCCAAAAGGTCACGGGTTCAAGTGTGGATGTGTTTCAATATTTTATTAATATTTAACGTATTTGAAGATATATTTTTCTTTGTGTCCTTTATTCTATCTTAACAATATCTTCCCTCAGCCTTCTCCTCTTTAAACGGGACACAGTGTAAAACTAAATACACATACAAAAACAAAGTTAACAAAAAAATTAAATAGACACACACACACACACACACAAACAAAAATTAAATACACAACCCTCCTATTGTCTGGAGTCGGTTAAAATATGTAAAACGCCAGATGTTAATCACGAGATCGTTGACCCGACTGTTTAGGTCATACACAATACGCACTGTACTAAAATGTTCGCGAAATTATTCTAATTGCATATGACATACTTTTAGATCATTGTTTATCGTCAGAGGTTTTACAGTTTTCTTTTTTTTTTATAATACATACAAATGAGTATAAGGATAGTGGATTCGAATCGTTTTCGAGAGATTTGTTTTTTTTTTAAATTGTAATTTTCTTAATTAACATTTTATTTATTAAATTAAATCATTTCGAGGCTGTTGTACCAGTGGCACAAGCTTGTGACTGTAAACACAATAGTTGTTGGTTCGATTCTCTCTCGGATGAATGTACATTTTAATATTTTTATTTCCTCACTCTGTTAACAAGGCAGAGCGGCGCGTTAAGTTTCACCACTCAACTCGAATGTATCGAAAATTCAGCGGAAAGTAGGGAACGGAAGTGTTTTAATAGGAACAGTGTGTCTCAACACTAGGTTCCCAGGTTCATGTTCCCTATTCTTTTATGTGAAGATAAAAAAATATATGAGGCCAGTCGTGGCGCAGCGGCATAAAGTGTGACAGTAAAACCGATTGGTTGTGGGTTTGCCACTCGAGGAAATGAAATATTTACTTAAAGTTTTATTTCCATTTCTTCACTCTGGTGTCGAGGTAAAGTGCGGCGTTGAGCTCTACCACTCAACACGCAGTGCCTTCAGAATTCAGCAGAAAATGGGAAACGGAGCGTCTTAACACTGGGTTCCCTCTGCCTACCCTGCTGTGCGGGATACAGCGTGAAGTTGATTTATTTTATTAAAAAAAGTTCGTGTATCATTGGGTTGTATCACAAAATTGGGCCATGCTTATGTTTGAACATTAATTATACATGCTCGTCAGTTTTTTAAACAATAAAAAAATTATTACCCATCGTTTTTTACTCTTGTAGGTCACCCATGCTGAGGGGTTACTTACCGTAATTAGGCCGCTATCGTAAATTAAATTTAGACCTAAGAAATAAAATGATATTTTATGTTTATTAAACACGAAGTTCGTTTTTCTGAGCTATGAAGATCAGCTTTCAAAATTATATCAAAGAATTGAGCTTATAAGAAAAAAAATTATAAATGATGCAAGATGCAAGGATTCGGCTGCAAAACGCGGTGGTTGGGGGATCACGCAATGTCGAAAGAATACGGCGGAAAGTGTCTTAATGGAGAACCGGGTGTCTTAATATTAGGTTCCCAGGTTCGCGTTGCTTACTTTGCCATGTGCGAACGATGTGAAGTTAAAAAAAATCAGCTCAGCTTCCAAAACCATATCAACGAAAGAAGTGAGCTTATAAAAAATAAAATAAAACAAATTTAAATAAGTTACAAATATTTTCAATAAAATAAGACGTATTTGGAGAGCAGTTATTAGTTTGTTAATTTCCAATGCCAACTACCAACCTCATTAGGTTGTGGGTTCGATCCCCACTCGAGGGAAACGAGGATTGTAATATTTAATAGAATTCCATTTTTTCTTCGCTCTGGTGTCCCTATCTTATTATCTTCCGTCGCCCGCGATTTTGTTTGCATCGATTTTAAGACGTAAAATGAAAAATTATGCTTAATTTTTTTCCTTTTTTTTTTGGTTTTTTTTTCTACAAACTTTTAACATTTTAAGATCAGTTGTGCGTTGTCTTATGTCTGTCAGTCACACATCTACAGAAGAGATTCATTTCGATTATATTAATAAAAATGTATTTTAATTTTAAACACTACATTATTGATGTATTCAATTCATTTATATTAATCTATTAAAGTAATCCTAGAGGCCAGTCGTTGCGCAGGGGCACAAAGTGTGACTGTAAATCGACTGGTTGTGGGTTCGATCCCCACTCGAGAAGATGAAATAATTTAAATTTATATTTCCAATTCTTCGCTCTGGTGTCGAGTTCTGCCACTCAACGCGCAATGCCTCCAGAATTCAGCAGAAAGTGGGGAACGGAGTGACTGAACACTAGATTCCCTCTGCCTACCCTGCCGTGTGCGAGATACAGCGTAATGCTGATATTTTTTTTAAAGTAATCCTAGTAATATTATAAATGTGAAAATTTGTGAGGACGGATATCTGTTTCACTTTCTCGCCAAAACTACTGAACAGATTTAGATAAAACTTTACAGTAATATAGGTTATACATCAGAATAGAACATAGCCTACAATTTACGTAAACATTTTGCATAATTTATCTATAATATAACAATAAGCTCAAGTGGGCGAAGCCGCGCATAGATTGCTAGTATATTATAAGCCCACAAAAAATCTAATCACAAATAGAAAACAGAAATCGAAGCCCCCACTATAGTGAACAGTTAGTAGTATAATATATATTAAACTTAATTAAATATGTTATAATACAATATTAATTAATATAAGGGACTGACCGGCCAATATTTAGGTTAGTTTTAACCGTTGGTTCATAATTAACTGTCTGCGTAATAACGTATAACTTCCGGATTTATAAAGTTACAAGCTATAAAATATAATGTTATAGTAGTCTTTGTAAAATTGCTAAATAGTAGGTATTACATAAACTTGTTGTTTAAAGTAGGTTTTGATATAAAAAACTGCTGTATTGAGGCCAGTCGTGGCGCAGGGGCACAAAGTGTGACTGTAAAACCGACTGGTTGTGGGTTCAATCCCCACTCGAGGAGGTGAAATATTTACTTACATTTTTATTTCCATTTCTTCGCTCTGGTGTCGAGGGCAAGCGCGGTGTTGAGTTTTGCCACTCAACACACAATGCCTCTAGAATTCGGCAGAAAATGGGGAACGGAGTATCTTAACACTAGGTTCCTCTGCCTACCCTGCAGTGTGCGACATACAGCGTGAAGCTGATTATTACTGTTTTATATAATTTTGTTTTAGCTTCACACTGAATCTCGTACAGTGTAGGCAAGGGGAACTTGGGAACCTAGTGTTAAGACACTCTAGTCCTCATTAAAACACTTCCGTTTACCACTTTTTGCTGAATTCTTGAGGAATTGCGTGTCGAGTCGCCTTCTTTCCTACAAGTGGGAATTAAACCCACAACAATCGTTTACAGTCGCACACTTGTGCCTCTGCGCCGCGATGGCCTCTTGTCTTTTGATTTGAAGGTATTTTGGTAAAATTATCTTTACCTTTAGTGTTTATTTTATTTCCATTGATTTATAAATAAGAACTTAATTTGTGCGACAAAATTGTTACAATAAATATAACTATATATTGAATCGGCAGAAATTTTAATAATCAATGTCTTTATAAGAACATGAATATAATTTAGATTAGTTAATCAATAACTGTGTACTTCAAACGGGCGAAGCCGCCAACGAATCGCTAATATTTATTGAAGTCTGTTATTTTTCCAAATAAAAACAAAAAAAAAACAATTAAATTCTAACAGCTCTATGTATTTTTTCAATTCAAATAACAACAAACGTAAATAAACTAATCCGCAGGGCATCGAACCCGCGCTCACGTAGATTACGCTAATGAACCAAACATTTATGCTTATCGTTACATTTTGTCAGTCTATCTTTGTACTTCAATTGTAATGTCAATCATGTTTAATATGAAGACTATTACTAATATTTTGGTAAGTTTAAACTTATTACAATGTATATTTTCATATATCATGTATATATTTATTTTATGAATATTATAAGATACTTTTGCACCTCTCCCTATTTTCAAGCTAAACTTACGCAACCCATGCGGCCTAGAAGTCAATCAGCTTCACGCTGTATCCCGCACACAGCAGAGGCAGACGGAACCTAGTGTTAAGACACACCGCTCCCCACTTTCTGGAGGCATTGTGTGTTAAGTGGCGGAACTTAACGCCGCACTTTGCCTCGACACCAGAGAGAAGAAATGTAAATATAAATGTAAGTAAATATTTTATCTTCTCGAGTGGGGATCGAACCCACAACCAGTCGCAATGCGCGCCACAACTGGCCTAGAAGATATTTAACATATATGTATATATTTAACTAAATAACTTAAATATGCTAATCAGTGTTTTATTAAATCGTTTAAAATTGTTAAACCAAATTTGTTATGATGAACGGAAGGAATTTAAAATAAGACAAAAATATAGAATTTTAATATTGTTTTATTTTATTATTAATATTCTTAAGTAAAACGAAATTGAGCTACGACTATAACATAGGTTACACTTAAAGACAGAAAAGTAACTGGCAAACGTACACCCATAGGGAATACGCGACAAATATCATATTCGAAGGGTCGCAGCTTCAAATGTTCTAAGGCATACTCTGATTCTTTTAACATGTTGACATCTGAAATTTTAAGATATATATGAAAAAAATCGTCCGTTTTTTTAATAACATCTATATATATATATACATCTATATATATATATATATATATATATATATATAGAGAGAGAGAGACCGAACCTGGGAACTTAGTGTTTAGATACTCCTTTCCCTTCCACTTTCCGCCGAATTCTGGAGGCATTGCGTGTTGAGTTGCGAAAGTCAACACTAAATTTGCTGCTATAGGGGAGCTGCAAAAAATCTGGTTTTCTGTAAAACCGGTTTACGGACGATAATTTTACGCGATAACGTCAAAAGAAAACGTTGATGAAAAATAGCAAATTTTATTAATTGAAATTAACTGAATTATCATTACTTTGTATAGTAAATAACTACGAGTATTTTAACTCGTAAATAATAAACTTGACTTAAATTTAAAAATAACTAAATAATATTGAATTGAAAAATTTGAATTAAACTTGAATTTAAAAATAACTAAATAATAAGTTAATTAATTTGTCGAAGGAATTAATTGATTTTTTTTTCTATAAATTAACATTTATTTTTATTCGTTAATTCGAATATTTATTTACTTGAACTATACAGATTAATTACAAGTAAAAATGTGCTATTTAATTAAAAATATCATGAATGCATAGATACTTTACAAGCAAAACGCTTAGGCCGATCGTGACTCCCTTTCGTTTGTTCCGCCCTCTCGCTTGCACACTTGGCTCAGGCGGAACGTGACTATGAGTCATGTTTTTCGTGCGTACAACCAGCATTCATAAAGCGTAATATAAGACGTTATCACGTCACAAATTGATAATATAACTATTAAGTATACCTTTATCGAATAACAAGTGGAGAAGAAGGTCTTTCTTAATACCATCAACTTTGATCTTCGTTAGTTCAAATAAAATCATCGGCAACGATATTACTATTATACAGAACGCTAGTGAAAATGAAGCTGTTATAATATTAGCTATGGTAGCCTGAAAAATTGAGAATTAAATATTTGCGGTCGTCGTGGCCCAGCACTCTATCTGACTGTAAACGTGCGACTGGTTGTTGGTTCGGCGTTGAGTTCCAACCCTCAACATGCCATTTTTTAAATTAGGCGGAAACAAAGTGAATTAACACTGAGTTACCCTCCCTACTCACAATTTTTATTTTTTCAGTCTGGTAACAAGACAAAATACGGCGTTGAGTTTTGCTATATGCGGGATATAGCGATAAGCTATTTATTTAATATAGAAAGCAGAAAACATTTAATGTTAAGACACCCAATAAGAACTTTTCAACTGCAACTGCACCACGTACACCAACTTTTTAAAAATATTTTTTCAATACATTTTGCATTAAATAATTGTTATATTACAGGCTGTTGTGGCGCAGCGGTACTGCGTCTGACTATAAACGCGACGATCGTGGTTTCAATTTCCACTCGAGGGAATAAATTATTTTTATTTTTTCAGTCTGGTAACAAGACAAAATACGGCGTTGAGTTTTGCTATTCAGCAAACAATGTCTTGCAAATTGGACATTTGGATTGATACGGAATACAGCACGAAGCGGAAACGGGTAATATTTATTATATTAATAATTTATTATTAACAATCGTTATAAAATTTATAAAAATCATAAAATTTAATTTTTACCTTGAACACAATGTAATATATTATACTGAATATGTATCCTACTGACTTCAAAAAGTATATAAATAGTGTCCACAGGTACTGAAATGTTTTATTATTTTTTTAGATTAAATTCAATAGCAAAAACATACTCATATAATATCATGTTCTAGGTATAACTAATACTAATGTCTTCTTATATTTTTAAAATACGCAGAAACAACAATTAAATGTTGGATGGTAAAAACTAACGTCACGCTTTGTCCTTATAAACTGAAGGCTGGTTTCCTCCAGAGATCTCTCTTTGAGCGGGTAATGCCAGAGCGGAACAGAATGTTTTAAAATAAAAAAGGTTTATATTTCCACCAACAAAAAGTTTTGCATTTTGTAATTACTTCGGTCCACTCCTTAGAATTGAGCGACTATTTGCTGGTGGTGATGGAAGAAGAATGAAAGAAAGATGAATGCTGTGGAAATACGATCTCTTCGTTGGATATGCTGAGTCTGTTTAGCTGACCAGATCAACAATGAACGCAGAATGGCAGGAACTGGTAAAGATGTCACGGTAGGAATAAAAAAAAACGTGAAACGTCAGGTGAAAAAATAGTAAAAAAAAATTTATAAATCAATGATTTTTATTATTTTTTTTTCTTCATTCTCCACTTTTCATTAATATAGGGATAATAGGGGTAATGATATATCTCTATCTCTATCTCTATATATTATAAAATAAGAACGATTTTTTTCTCTGTCTGGCCTTTCTACGTTATCTTCTTCTAAGCCACCCAACGGATTTTGATGCGATTTTCACCATTATGTAGAGTATTTCTCAGGGAAGGATTATATATGGTTTATTATATGTATATTTTATTGTAATTTGACATAAATATGATAAATGTGTATAAAGTCCTACCCGTTGAGACACTTTCACGCATGCGCTGCTTTAATGGTAAGTCCTACATGAAAACAATGTACTAGAGTATTATTCCTCTTAATATGATCTACAAAAAAGTCAGCGACAGCATATTCGTATCTTCTAAGGATAACATACAGTGACCAT
>JAATLQ010033343.1:56222-80735 GCA_013421005.1 Heliconius erato x Heliconius himera | reverse complement strand
ATTTACTTAAATGTATATTTCCATTTCTTCGCTCTGGTGTCGAGGTTAAGCGCGGCGTTGAGTACTGCCACTCAACACGCAATGCCTCCAAAATTCGGCAGAAAGTGGGGAACGGAGTGTCTTAACACTAGGTTCCCTCTGCCTACCCTGCTATATGCGGGATACAGCGTGAAGCTAATTTAATTTTTAATTTAATCTTTATTTCTTCGCTCTGGCAGTAAGATGAAAAGGCAAAAACACGCAATGCAATGATGAAAATTCGGTTTGAAGTGGGGAACAGAGTTTTTCAATACTAGGTCCCCCCTGCAGTATGCGGCATAAAGTATGTACGATAGTCGTGATTTTAATTAATGATATTTATCTTGCCTTTTCCACTATATAAAATAAACAAATAAATAAATATAAAATTCCCATATAGCTCATATCATATGATCGATCCAAGAATTCTGATGATACCCATCAGATATCTTCGAGAGTCCTCTGAGTTTTATAACGAAACATTTCCCGTTTCGAGCAAATATTCAGAACAAGAAAAGTAAATTTAAGAATTAATTATGTACTTAGAACTACTTTTAAAATAGTTAAATTAAATTATTCGTAACAATGAAAAATTCAAAAATCGTAACAAAAAAAACTGTGACACAATAAAACCGTCACCTGAGCAAGGTAATGAAAATATTAAATATTTCATTCCAAGGAGAATCAAACCCACACCCGTCGCGTATACAGTCAAACGTATGTTCCCTGCACCACTATGGCATGAAATATTTTTTTTTATGGGAAAGACAAGGAAATTTGATAGGAAATATAAGCAACTATCCCTAATTTTATAGAAAAGACAAGGTAAACGTAATTTTAAGTGATCACCGCCGTCTATAGCCCCGTGGAATCCAGGGCTGCTGCAGGTGCGTTGCCGGTAGCTAGTAATTTGTTTGCTTGGACTTTAAGGTGTAAAGTGAAAAATCTCATTTTTCCGTTCCGTAGAAACTTCGATTATTCCAGTGAGACAATATCACGATAGGTTTAAGTTTGATTTTCATTCTGGAGGTAATGTTTATAGTTCAATCATTATCAGTTTATTTTAGTGGAATGCAGTTATTTAAATAATTATATATGTGAATAGGTTATTTATATTCTGCTTAATTTGAAGCAGTGTAGCGGTTGTGAGTAGGTATTGTACATTTTTTAAATAATAAATGGCCCTTCAATATTTATTGCAGTTTTAAAAGCACAAGTTGGTGCTAATCTGCATGGCAAAGTAAGCTGCTGAATTATTTGGCACCTGGCAAAACCGAATCTGGTCCATATACAGTGTTTACCAATCGGTGTTTTGGCGTAAAGTAATGTCTCGTGTCTGTCTGCCAATGAACCTCATTTTCTGTAATGTCTATTTCGTCTCGCTTTCCAGATGATCGCGATACTATTATTCGAAATGTATAGGTCCAATATAGTAATAATGGGAGCGGCTTTAACAGGAATGACTCAAAAACTGGCTAAGCTGACGAGCAACGGGGACGCCAGCATTTCGGACATGTTTCTGTGCAGAAATCTTCAAAAATGACTTTGATGCAGCGTCCAGTTAGAAAGCTGGCGATTTACTTGCACAAATTCTCATCCTTATGTTCGAAGTTTTGCAATGAGCGGCCTGTACAACACTCGATCACAATCCTGTACAATTTTTTAAGATATCCGAACTAAATACCATCTTCCTCCAAAAATATCTTAATGGCGAATAGAATATCTTAACACTAGGTTCCCAGGTTCCCTGTGCCTATCCTGCTATATGCTGTATACTAAGTTTTTTTTTTTGAAAAGTTCGCACCTCGAACCAGTGCAAAACTATGATGATAAGGATATCCACGAGGAAAATTTATAAGTGATAAAGATTTGTAAAATGTTAAAAAAAAACATATTTTTGTGTGTGCCTTTTTGTGCTATTACAATAATTCTGGTTATAAACTGTTATTAAATAGATATAACTCAACATCCTATTGCCGCGACTGGATCCAAAATAAGACATTCCTATAAAGACGTCGTAAAAAATCACTTTGTAACAATCAAACAAATTGAACGTTTTTAAGTGTTTCTTTCTGTACTTTATGTCGTCAATGTTATTTAAAAGATAATAAAAACACTAAACGAATAATATTTACTGGAATAATAAAAATTGAAACTATGCAGACTCAGTGGAATATAGTCTGCCTGTAAACACAATAGTTTTGTGTTCGATCCCCACTGGGTGACATAAATCGAAACCACTACATTCAGAATTCCTCCTACTACACAACAATGACCTATGTATGTATATTTTTCAGCTTTACGCCGTATTTGATACGGCAGTATAGGTAGAGGGAGCCAAGTTTTAAGGCTGTTCGTTCTCCCATCGCACATTGCTGTATGTAAAACATACGTGGCGAGGAAAATTGACCTTTTAAAGAGTGCCCATTGATTAAATAAATCTAGGCAAATCAACGTGTTTTTATCTCAAGATTGCAAATATATCTTGGTTATGGAGTTATTTTTTTTTTTTAAATACACATTTTTTACGTTTACCGATGTTTTATCAGTAATAAATAATTTAATTAGTTCTCTGATTTGGAAACATGGCTGGAGGGATTGATGCTCAATCTCATCAAGATTATTAAAAAAAATAAAGTAACAAAATCCGATCATGAGCACCCATTGTTCATCGCCAAGTTTTGATTTGTTACCAGAAAAGGAAAATCAATCTCTCGATTGGGAATCGAACCCATAACCATCGCGATGCAGTCAAACGCTGCACAATGTTGACTTGTATATTTATAAATCTAGTATAATATCTCGTCAAAGGTTGCCAGCTTGCTAGCCTATCGATTAAATAAACTCATTCAAACGTGTCATGGACACGCACTCTTTGTTTTATTTGTACCTACTTTATATAAATAAAAGTCATTTTTAATAATACATTTTTATTATAAGCTTTGAAGCCGCCTACCAGGGTGACAGACAGGATGAGTGATACTTATTTAGAAAACGTTTAAAAATTTGAACGTAGTGGGACTCAAACCCGCGCCTCCCATACGTTCAACTGAACGTATAGCTAGCTTAATACTAGTCTCAGTAGTCTTAATAGTCTTAATACTAGTCTCAGATAAAGTCTCGTGGCTTATGGTTAATACTAAGTGAAAACTTCACTTTCCGCTGGAATCTGAGACATCACAAGGTAAGAGATGAATCTCAACGCCGCGCTCTATCTTATTAAAAAAAAGGAACTGAAAATAATTTAAATATATTTTTTTATCTTCACGCCATATCCTACACGTAGCAGAGTAAGCAGAGGAAACCTGGGACCAGGTCAGACAATCAGTTCCGATTAAGACACTTGCGTTCCCCACTTTCCACCTAACTATAGAGCCATTGCGTGTTGAATGGCAGATCTCAACACCGCGTTTTGCCTCTCTACCAGAGCGAGGAAATTAAAACATTTTTTTAATTTCATTTCCTCGAATGGAAACCCACAACCATCGTGTTCATAGTCATACTCTATTCTATAGTTTCGTGACATTTAAGCTAAAATTATTTTAAAATGGCGGCAGTGAACACATTGCTAAGTAAATAAAACCAAGATGAACACGTAAAGGCACTTTACATGCTCAACAAAGCATACCTAACAACGTAAGGCACAACTTTAGGCCACAGAATATGTAACCAAATACATTTGTATTTGGTAATCGAATTTAAAAAAAGATTTATTTAAATCTTTTTAACGTTTTTTAAATTCGATTTTAATTTATTTATTCCACACTTAGGAAAGAAAAATACTCATTTAGAAAACGTATAAAAATTTGAACGTAACGGGACTCGAACCCGCGCCTTCTGGAAACTGACCAGGCGCTTTGACCACTAAGCCATACGTTCTCATCAAGCTACGTTTTGTTACGTAAATTTCCTGGCTTGGTGGATTTACAGAAGGCGCGGGTCCGAGTGCAGCAAATTTTATAAAGAGCCAAAATTTAAAAATATATTAAGTTTAATTACATTTGAAAAAATAGGGCCAAAAGAGTCGAAAATTTAATTAATTAAAAAACTTTTCTATAGAAATTGCATTCTTGCTACCTTTACCAGCACCTGCTTCGAATTTCCGTTGACCTGTTAGTTTGATATCATTTTGATACAATTATATTTTATTGCTATTCACAGGCTAATGTTAAGCCAGCTGCTCTAACTAGCTATATAGAAGGACAGACAGCGATAACCTAGTATCAAAACACACAATTCTCGACTTAATTTCTTTAGTTTTATATTGTATCGCGCATATAGCTGAAAAACAAATGAAGACGAGTGTTAATTAAGATATTCTGTCGCCAATTTCTGCCTAATTTTCGAGATATAGCATCCCTACATATTTATTCCTATTTATTTAAACAAATTTAAATCAGCTCGACACTGTATACCCCACACAGCAGGGTAGGCAGAGTTAAACTACAACTAAGGCACACCGTTCCGCTCTTTTCTCTCAGTTCTGAAGGCATTGCGTGTTGAGTGGCGGAATCGCCTCGACACCAGAGCGAAGAAAAGAAAATATAAATGTAAATAAATATTTCATTTCCTCGAGTTCGAGCATCGAACTCACAATCAGTCGATTTTACAGTCTCACTTTGTGCCCCTGCGCCACGAGTGGCCTCATTCTATTCATTTAACTATTCGTAAAGAACGAAACGAAAATATATATCTCTTCTCTGTTTAGATATTGCTGTATTTATGTATTTAACATAATAGATCTTCTTGTAGGTGTTGTATAGATGATTAAGATTAAATCATCGTGACTTAATTATATATATTTATTTCCATACATATACTGATCTGGATCACATTTTAGATAAAAATATGCACATTATTATAAATTTGACTTTTGGTTTTGTGGATATTTTATCATTTTCAAAAGCCACTCAGAAAAGGAAAATATTTAAAAGCGTGTAATCATTTGAACATAGCGAGATTTGTATCCACGTCTCTTGGAAACTATCCAAAATTTGGCCACATATGACCAGAAACTAAAGCAAATGTTAATAAAACCTGTTTGACATTACAATTTGCAATTTGCTTAATCTCATCTTATATAATTCAACTAGCGACTCTACGTATTATAAATGTGAAAGTTTGCAAGGATGGATGTTTGTTCCACTTTCATCCAAAAACAGATTTAGGTGAAACTTTATAAATGTAGCCTATACATCAGAATAACACATAACAATTTACAATTAAGAAATTAAGATTTTATATAATATAACAATAAGTTTAAGCGGGAGAAGCCATCTGTGGGGTGGTAGTATACTATATTTGTCTTTTTTTTTCAAATTAATTTATGTATATGTAGCTCAGCTTCACATTTAATTTTTTAAAAATAAAATAAATCAATCAGCTTCACGCTGTATCCCACACACAGCAGGGTAAGCATTGGGAACCTAGTGTTAAGACACTCCGTTCCCCACTTTCTGCCGGATTCTAGAGGCATTGCATGTGGAGTGGCAGAACTCAACGCCGCGCTTTACCTCGACACCAGAGCGAAGAAATAGAAATATAAGTTTCACCTCCTCGAGTGGAGATCGAACCCACAACCAGTCGGTTTTACAGTCACACTTTGTGCCCTTGCGCCACGACTGGCCTCTAATATTTTTTTAAATCTTTCTAAATATTGCTATAGATTGAAATTTACTAGTTAAACAACTTTAGTAAGAAATATTATTCCACCATCACCATTGCAGCTTACTTGCAATCTTAATTATTCACAAAACGTGCCCGAGGCATGCGAAACTGCTGAGGTCTTGTATACATAAATATCGCATATATACTAGTACGTAGAGGTAAACTCCATCAGATGGTGAGATTAAATACATAATAATAATTGTTATATCTAACAGATTCAATTAAATTCTAAATATAGTTTTTTTTTTTTTAGTTTCACGCTGTATCGCGCTAACTATAGACGGGCTAAGCACAGGAAACCTAGTTATAAAGCAGTCTGTTCCCCACTCAAACCCAATTTTCAAAACATAGTGCGTTTAGTGGCAGAAATGAACGCCGCCCTTTGTCTTGGTTACTACCATGAAGAATTTCCAATTATTGAAATATAATTAATTCTGTAAAGCGGAAATCAAATCCGCAACCAAAACGAGGCTGTGTTGCTCCGCCACGATGGCCTGAAAATTATTTTCCACGAAACAATTAAATTCTCATATACATACTTTTTAAATCCTTAAAAGAATGTGAAAAATCGATTCCTTGCGACCTTTGGCCTAAATACTTACTTACTTATAATTACAGTGAATTACTTGAACTCTATATAAGTATAACGATATAAAATATTTTGCTCTTAGGAACATCTGCAGGCAGCAGCTATTGCCGCCATAAGGGAGTACACGTCGACCCAAACCGTAATAAAGTTCTATCACGTACCAAAATCTTACCTTTTGTTTTAGTAACAATGGCACCAAATATTCATCTTATTCATGTATTGTTCTTATCATTGAAATCATGAAATGATATGGGAACCTAATTAGACTACTAAGACTAACAAAAAAGGCTAGAGGTCATGGCGCAGGGGCGCAAATATGCGACTGTAAACGCGACAGGTTGTGAGAAATTTCGTTGTTCTGGTAAAGAGTCTAAGCGCGGCGTCGAGTTCCGCCAATAAAACGCAACGGCCCCAAAATTCGATGCAAAGTGGGGGACGAAAGTGTCTTAATGGGAACGGAGTGTCTTAGCACTAGGTTCCCAAGTCCCCTCTGCCTAGGCGTGTATCTAAAAAAATAACAAAAGCTCCAATTCATTATGATTTGTTTTTGTTTGTATAACCGCGCTTATTTGGAAAACCACTGGTTCAAATTAAAAAACTCTTTTAGTGGTGTATTTCCATTCATCGAGGCAGGCTATAGGCTAGTACATTTCGTAAAATAATGTTGATATCACCAGCCACTAGTCACTTTACCTGTTGAAGGTACCTCATACGCGCTCTATATTTATTTTCATTTTATTACGCTGGCTTTCCATACTCTGGTGTCCAAGCCACCGATGGCCAGTCTCATCCTTGTACTTTTTTCTATTTAAAGTATATTTTTAAATAAAAATATTCTTGTGTAAATAATAAAAATATTCCATAGGTAATTATAGTAGTGAAATATACATATATGTATTTTAGTAACGGTCACCGGGTATAAGGACGCTGATATAAATAATAGAAGAAATACGTAGCGTGAGTATTTCTTGCATGTTTAGAAACTAAAATTTTATTGTTACATTTCACACAATACATTAGAATAATTTGCAAATAAATTACCTAAAACAAATCTTTACACTGTATAAAACAAAACCAACATTATAGAGTTATGAAATCACGCAACAAATTTTAACAAGGCTTTCATCACTTATAGAGTGATATTAAAGATACTTTTCATACATAATTAATTTTGGGTAATATATAAATATTATATTAGTATAGTTTAGGCGGACGAAGCCATGACTGGGTCACTGCTTGATTATTTATATGAGGTATAAAAGGAGAGTTTCCGAGAGTTCAGTCATCGAGAAATACAAATTATTTAAATAAAATATTTTCTACTTTGATAAAGTTCTTAACTTGCTTATAATTTTCTCAGCCTCAAGAAGTGTGACATTCCAAAAGCAAAAGAGAAATGTAATTTTTATTCTATATACAGTTTAACGTTAACTTTGTTGCTTAAAAATATAAATTCAAATTCAAATAATTTTATTCAAAATAAGAAGTTACATGCTTCATTTTTTGAACGTCAAATAATTTACCACCAGTTCACTAAACTTCTCAGGTCTGAGGCATTACCTCAGACCTGAGAAGAACCGGCGCAAGAAACTCAGCGGGACCTATATTTTTAAAATAAATTTATACAAATACATATTTAAATATCTGTAACAATGATACTTTTGAAACAGACTGTATGTAATATGTAAAATATAACAATTTACTTACATATAGGTATAATTTTAAAAGTAGGATCTTGACTTTCCTTAATCTTTAATAAAAAATATATTTTTTACAGTGAAAAGCTCCATGGCTTTAGATTCCCCGCGAGACCCTGGTATGGCCTGGTCTTACCTATTAATTAACCTAAATACAAAATGTGTTGTAAATAATACTTACACGCCATAACACTTTCAATCGACACGCACACATTCACACGAAATTTGAATTACATCGTAGAAAAACTCGAATTTTGCACCCAACGGCTAATCTCACGCAATGATTAGCGCGACTAAACACTTTTTGTAGCACAAATATTAGTATTTTCTGTGTTTGAATCAATTTATAACGCACAGATCGGCACAAGAACTGCACAGGCACAATTTTCTTTATACAAAAAATATGTTTTAATAAAAAAATATATTGTCAGTGACCAAAGATAGGTTGCTGGTCGCGTAGAGGCGTTCTAGCGCTACGGGTTACCGCGAGATACTGACGTAGCTTCGTAGCAACTTGGAGCCAAAAGCTTTGCGCAAACTGTACGGTGGGCAACACAGGGGTTGCATTAATAGTTCTTATTGCTATTACAATAAGGAGTAAAATTAATAGGCTATAAACTTTGATCCCTGTACAGAGGGCACACAATGAAACCATATATATTTTTGGTTCATTAACATAAAAACTGAAGGGAGTCAATTATATTATTTATTCCTTTGTGAAAACTAACGATGTTTACTAATGTCACAAACAAATATATATAACATACAATATTATAATTATTTTATTATAAAATGTTATATTATATATTTTAAAAACAAAGCCAGTCGTGGTGCAAAGGCACAGGGTGTGATTGTAAGCGCGACTAGTTGTGGGTTCTATACCCACTATACACAAATGAAATATTTATTTAAATCTATATTTCCACTCCACACGCAATGTCTCTAGAATTCGGCGGAAAGTGGGAAACGAAGTATCTTAACACTAGGTTGCCTCTATCTGATATTTATGTTTCAAAAATCGTTAAATTATTATACTACTAATTTGTAATTACTATTGCTAACACTGAGAGGTCCTGTGCTTCTACAGATGCTATTCACAAACTCCCTGTAACTTAAGAACAACATCACACAATTCATTTTTGTTTATTTTTCATTTTTATAATATTATTCATTTTTTTTTAATTCACGCTGTATTCTGTTCCCAGCACGGTAGGCTGACGGAACGTTGTGTTTAACACTCGGTTCCCCATTTTGGAGCCGAAATCTGGACTGAAAATAAAATATTTCATATTTCATTTCCTCGAGTGGGATTCAACGCACAATCTGTCGCTTTAATAGTCACACGCTTGTGCCAGTGCGCTACGACTAGCCTCTCGAGTCTATTATATTATTATCATTAAATCATTATAAAATTTTGTAATGTTTTCTAAAAAACAGACAAAACTTCCTCTGTTAAAATATTAGAAAAGTAAGCTACGATCAAGAATATATTTGAAAGAAACACTCCACACAAAACAAAAACTTATTCTTCATTATGCTAGTTGCGTGTATCGTAAATCGAGATACAACCAAATACACACAATATAAAGGAATAACAGGATTTGGTATATAAAAAAAACAAAATTATAATTTAAATATTTGAATATATTAGTATTGGTATTATAAAAAATATGTTCAATTCATTAATTGGAATCAGATTCGTGGAAATATTTTTTAATTGTTGTGCGCTTATTACTTTTTCAGATAAGCTGAAATATATCTTGCAATCAAAAACATCGGTCGTTTCTGCCATTCTAATAATTGGGCCTTGCTTGGTGTTACCTTAAAAATAAATTAATATACAAAATGTAGGTGTACTAAATTTGAATTAAATTTGCAAATACAGATCAAGTGCGAGTCGGACTTGCCCGCTGAGGGTTTCCTACCTATATATAACAAGTTTTTACATCAATGGCAAATTCAAACTTAAATTCAAAATTTTCTTTATTCAAATAGACTATCGTAAGCACTTTTGAATCGTCGAAGGAACATATAAAAAAAACTAACATCGATTCGGAAGGCAGTTCTGCTGATTAGAGCCGGCAAGCAGCTCAACAGTTGCTGTTTTCAATGTCAATAATTGATATAATTGACATTGAAATGTAATAACATATTTATTATATAAGCTGGCAGCTGTCCTGCATGATATTCATTATTCAATTATTCCATACATCTTTATCCTATAAATATTCTTGAACAGGGTAATAAGCTTTACTTGTTAGTATTTTTTTAGAAATACTTTAAATTGTTGTAGTGGCAAACTTAGAATACACTGCGTATAATCAGACCCATAAAAGATTTTTTAAGTTTTTGGAGGCGATAACTTGGCGTAACAAGCTTATCTTTATCTCTCGTTCAATAAAACTTTTACCTATACGTCGACAAACTTAAGTTTACGGACGCAAATGCATTTTAATTCTCAAATTTCAGTACGTATGAAATGAACTACACATATAAGTAAGTAATGATGTTTTTCTATGAAATATGAAAGGACCGTTAATTTAAATATTATATGTTAATTTCAGCTTGATATCGTTACGCAATGTCGAGATAAATAAAGGTTAAAAGGAAAAAAGGATAAAGATTAAAAGGATTCTATTATTCACTTTTGAGGAAGGGAATCCTAAATTCCTAGTGACACGTCATTCGGACATTAGTTAACAAAAACTATCAAAAAAAATATTTTTTTTAGCTTTACGCTGAATCCTATCATATTACACGGTGTTTGTTTGGTTTGTGTTAAATCATTTCGAGGGCTCGAAGTGACATTTTCCCTTTATTTTCGAAGCATTGCGTGTTTAGTGACGGAACTCAACGTCGCGTTGTCTTGAGACAACTGATGTTTAGAGTATATAACATTACTATTACATACACGTTAGTATTATTATTAAAATATTACCTGATCATCAACCAAACGATCGACAAACGTCACGCATAGATCAGCCGATCTCAATCCGGCCTCTCTAGTCATAGCAGCGAATGCAGTTGCCTCCATTTCAATGTTTTTGACACCCAAAGATTCTAATTTACGAAGAAATTGTAATTTGTCGCTCTCATTGTAATGACAAAAGGGACCATCTAAGCGAGCTTGACCTGAAGATAAAAAAATCTACATATAAATATATCCAAATATGTGAAAAGTGTAATTTATTTATAATAGCTAGGAAGACAAAATAACTTCACGCTATATCTCATAGGCAGAGGAGAACGCAGTACTAAAACATTACTTCCCCAATATCTGACCGTGTGTTGAGTTTCGGAAGAGTTGAGAAATCGGTGGAAAATGAGAAATAAAATGTCTTTACAGTAGGTTACTTCAAACCTGCCCGGACTAAGCAATTTTTTTTGTTATGTTGACCCATCGCAGGTTGTAATTTCAATAATGTTTTCCTTGCACTTCATAAGATCGTCAATGGAATTAATATATTACAACACTACCTCTATAGAGGCCAGTCGTGGCGCAGTGGCTCAAAGTGTGACTGTAAAACCGACTGGTTGTGGGTTCGACCCCCACTCGAGGAGATGAAATATTTACTTAAATTTATATTTCCATTTCTTCGCTCTGGTGTCGAGGACAAGCGCGGCGTTGAGTTCTGCCACTCAACACGCAATGCCAGAATTCGGCAGAAAGTGGGTCTTAACACTAGGTTCCCTCTGCCTACCCTGCAGTGTGCGGGATACAGCGTGAAGCTGATTTATTTTTATTTTTACTACCTCTATAAAAATCATCTGCAGCCATCGTGCCACCAGTCACACTCAAGAAACTTTTCTCTTCTTTTGCAAGATGATACAACTCCTGGTTTAACCGCGTGTCAAAAGTAGAATCAAAACCATGCATTTTTCCCATTATTGGCTAAAAATGTTGATTTCAAAGTATATTCCAAAATGTTATTATTAATTTATTATAATTTAAATATGTTATGAATAGATTTTTTTAAAACATATTTCTATTACGACATTTTAATTATGCTTTATGTTTCTGCATGACCAATATTTTATAGATTAGTATAGTACAAATAAATTTAAAAGATAAAACTGGATGGCGATATAAATATAGACTAGATTGCAAAATTTATTTGTCATAATTTAAATACAGCGTCATCTGTGCGTGTTAAAACCCCAAATTATAATAAAAACTGATGACTAAAAGAACTTTTACAAACTGAAGAAAAGACTTGCTAAAATTCCTACGGAACGGAAATGGGCTTTAACGTTTCATTATCAATTTTAAACTTAAAATTTTAAAATTAAGGTTACTTTAATCCGTTAAGCCACATCGTGATCAGGCAGCCTACATACAACTAGATCAGCAAAAGAAAGCAAAAATTAGTAAATACATAATTACTATCATAAACGCAATATGTAAATATACTCGTAATTACTTACAATATCATAAGATTTTTTTAAAGACCCATTCATGGCCCAAGACGAAATAACAACAGATCCTGGTGGTAGATTCAAACCTCCGCTGGTGCCTATTCTAAATATTATTGGATCTTTTGCTTTAGCGTAACTAAGCAATTTTATTATCTCTTGCAGTAAAACAACCATTGATGGTATTCCAATACCGTGCTGAAACAAAATTTTCATTAAATTCTATTTTTTAAATATGAAACGGTGCCCTTCGCTTATACAAAGTTAAAAAAAATAAGCAAAAATAAAACTAACAGACCACTAAGGCTAGCAGAGGGCACCTATAATTATTAATAATATTCATAAAACAATACACTTTCTTTCGCATTCAGATTTAATATACTGTATAACATAACTACTGAACAGATTGAGACGAAACTAACTAGTAATATAGTTTACACATTGGAATAGTATATAAGCCATAATTTATATCAAAATTATTAAGATTACTAGCGGACCCGGACGCGGCTTCGCTCGCTTGAACTATACGAATATTTTTTAATATATTTATGAAATATATATTATTAATATTATCAATGTAAAATAAATATATATAAGTATTCAAATTAAAAGTAACACAAAATCTATAATCTATACTATAATCGGGGCCAGTCGTGGCGCAGGGGCACAAAGTGTAACTGTGAAATCGATTGGTTGTGGATTTGATCCCCACTCGGGGAAATGAAATATTTTTTTGCATTTATATGTCCATTTAATGGCTCTAGTGTCAAGGTAAAGGGCGGCGTTGGGTTTGCCACTCAATACGCAATGCCTCCAGAACCTGGTGGAAAGTGGGAAATGGAGTGTCTTAATGTTAGCTTCCCTTTACCTATCCTACTGTGTGCGGGATACAGCGTGAAGGTGATTATAATAAAACAATTAAAAAAATATGCCAAGCGAAGATATATGCAGTCGCCGAGTTTTATTTAAATTGTTTTAACTATTATCCTTAAAAGACAGACATATTGTGTTGTAGGCTTTATAACATTATGGTGGTGGTGGTATTTCTTTAGGTAGCCATACATAATCAAATAACTATAATATTGAACGCCATCGATCCGCGGGAGCTACAGAAATAATAAAATAACTGCAAGTACATCGTACTTTAAAAATATTCAATTTCATTCGTTATAATAAAAGTCCAACACTGTATCTCTTATAGATAAGTTACAATTGTTTCCGTTGCATTGAACATTATATTATAAATAAAATTGAAATGTGTGTTTGTGATTTCCAATTAACTGTGTTTTTGCAAATGCATGTGGTTATTTACATCACACTCAAATACAAAAAAAACTAATTTATACTTTTTGTCTCTGTCTGTCTTTCTATTTCCTCGAGCTAACGTCCAGAATAACTGAACTGATTTTTATGGTACTTTCATGGTCGATAGCGTAGGTTATGGAGCAACATATAGGTTATTTTGTATTTCGGAACTTCTGCGGGATACTGATTTACCCAGGAAACACTTTTGTACGTTTTCGGTTCGCGCGTACACAGGTACTATATGAAATAACTGAACTCTTATCTACATTAAATACGACAATTATAACAATAAGTTGAAGCGGGCGCAGTAATATATATTTTAGAAAGGTATTTGCTTACATTTACTGAAAGCACAGGTCCAACTTTAAACATGGCGTAGCGATGAGAGTGTTTCGTCAAATTAACTAAATCCACAGATTTTTTCAACACATTTTTTGCAATATGTTCAGCAAATTCTCTCATTCTATACTTAGTTCCTCCCATACACACAAACTGAAACAAAGAAAAATACAAAAGATATTAAAATAAAATAAAAATATTTGTAAAAACAAAAACCCCGACTGCATAAAACTAAAAAGAAAATAAACAAGCCCAATAGTTTATTATTTAATGAAGAAGAGTTTAGGAACACTAAAAAATTATAATAATATACATACATAATTCTGATATTTAGTTTAAAATATTTTCATTATATTCATAGCGCAGCGGCACAGCATCTAAGAATCTGTAAACGTGACGATTGTGAATTCGATTCCTACTCGAGGGAATAGTTTTTTCATGTACTTCCGGCAACGAGACAAAGCGCGACGATGAATGCCGCTACGCAACGCGCAACGTCTCGAATTTTGGGCAAAACGTCACGAAAAGTGAGAACGGGAGTGTTTCTGCGCTGAGTCTCCTCCTTCCCTGCTATATGCGTGATACAGCGTGAAACTATATAAAACTTCACCTTTACGTCTCCAAACATTTTCGGTAGATCGTAGTTCTGCGTGTCGAGTCCCAAATGATACAAAATATCATTATCTAACTTAACCAAATGTTCATTTTGCAAACGCAACGTCCCATCCTCGTTTCTGAAACAACGTAATAATAATATTGATTATAGACTATTTTATGAGACCTTTGTGGCGCTACGACACGGCAACTCGCTGTTATAGTAACGGTTGTGGGTTAAATTCCAATTCCCTTTTTTTTAAATTTCTCACAAGTTGGCCAGAAAGAGCCTGCCATACTGCTCTGCTCTATGCAGAAGTCAGAGTGAATATATCGATATTTATTTTTTACCTTTAATTTCATAAAATCATTATTAGTTAAGGCAAAAACCGAAAAAAAATGGATTAAATTTCAAAGACTCATCAGACAAAGATGTCAGTTGCCGTTTATTTATAAAATAACAAACATATTATTATTTGAAGTGGCGCAGTGGAACCGCGTGTGATTTTGTTTCGTTTCCCCTCTGTAGACAAAGCGCGGTGTTGAGTGCCGCCAATCAGCACACACATCTCGTAAACAGACCAAATGAGAAACGGAGTGACTTACCTAGCCTTCTGCCTACCACGCCATATTAATATGTTTGTACTTCAATATTATTTCATTTAATTATCGATAATGATTTGTGATGATAATAATAATATACATAATATTTATTTAATTATTATATATATTATTATTATCATAAACCTTGGAATATAAACGTAAATTGTAAACGCTTGTTTTACTTCCGCCCCACAAAAGAACTCTCCCCAATCCACCTTCGTCACAATATAATGTAAAAAAAAGAAAATGTTAAACTGTAACTAGTACCTACCTACTTATGTATTACTATTCATTGATGATTGGCCCCTTACTTTAAAAAATGTAATTAAATTAAATCAGCTTCACGCTGTATCCCGCACACAGCAGGTTGGGCAGAGGGAACCTAGTGTTATGACACTCCGTTCCCCACTTTCCGACAAGTTCAGGAGGCATGGCGTGTTGAGTGGCGGAATTCAACGCCGCGCTTTGCCTCTACATCAGAGCGAAGAAATGGAAATATAAATGTAAATAAATATTTCATTTCCTCAAGTGGGGATTGAACCCACAACAAGTCGATTTTACAGTCGCACTACGTGCCCCTTCGCCTCGATTGGCCTCATTTACTCACTTACTTTAAAGACTTAGTATTATGGGTTTTACTCCAAACAGTGGTGCAGTTCTGGTAATGTGGCTCCCAGTCCTTGTTTGAGGGCAGGATATAATCACAATCACATTTCATTTTGCAAACTGAAAAGAAATACAAATTATACAATTTGCACAAAGAGCAATAAATTCCATCTAAAGAGGGAGGAGGGTGTAATATTTAATATTTATATTTAAAAAGATTAAAGTTTCAAAAATCATTCTCTATACAATTTCATATGCATACATATACACCAGATAAAATACTTCTAAATTATAAAGTTACCTTAGGATATAAATTGTAAAAATCAATAGTCACCGCAACTCCAGCGTTCTTTTTACTACTGCAAAGTTCATATGAATGATATGGAACGAGGGTTTGCTATCAATTGACATTAGTCATATGATCGACAGAAATAACTTCTTAATAAGGACATATAATGTATTACAGTTTATAAGACTTATGTAAAATGTAATCGATGAATAATTATGCATCATTTTCTATATGCTGAAAATTTATATCTGGAACGTCATCACGTGGACTTTTGTTCTATATTCTTTATTTAAGTGACACTTAATGTAGCTCTATTTGTATGTATGCGTACTTGTTAAGTCTAAAATGGATTGAAAGAAAAAAATCGTTGCTTTATTTATTGTGTTTAGCTTACTTACAAAAAAAGGCAATAAAAAATTAACAAAGACTGGGTGAGAAAAAAATGAGCTTGAATCATTTCAGTATTATTAATGAACTACAAATAACACTGTTAGTTACTTACTGCCCACGTTTGCCCACAGGCCACTGCCACTAGGCACAAAATGTGACTGTGTGTAAACGTGACAGGGGTTGTGGGTTCGATGCCCGCTCGAGGAAATATTTAATATTTTCATTTCTTCGCTCTGGTGTCGAGGCAAAGCACAGCGTTGAGTTCTGCCACTCAACATGGTGGAAAATGGGGAACATGGCAAAGATATTGTTTTCAAAGAACCACTGCTTAATATGGAGAAGAACGTTAATCCATTTATTATGGTAATTAATGAAATTATATCCTTAGGTTCATCAAATTTTTCTAACAAAAGATATTTATGATTATTTTTTTTGTAAATATGGAGCAGCTTTTTTAACGCACTCTTTTTCTTGACTTTATCGCGATATGCTCTATACTTTAATAGATGTATTCCATACACGACGCACTTTTCAGACTTTTTAAGATAGCGTGTTTATATTACTATACAATACTTAGTTGTCATTATTATTACAATATATTTATACTTACATATATTGTGCTTTTTTCTTACAATTGGTTCGCCTAGTAGGTAGTAAATGTAAGCTGCGACTCTTTCCAGATCACTTTATAATAACAGCAACGTTTCTTTATCTCTAATGTCATAAGAGGAAAAACATAAAGATTTCTTTATAACATGTTGATTCTGATAACCTTAGGTTACTTGCAATGAACATATAACAGTTATCACTAACGTGGTTATTAGATATTCTAGTCATAATAATATACTATCGCAATAATAGTCAAATTCAAGGCCACTCATGGCGCAAGGGCACAATCGCATGCAATTGTAAATACGGCAGATTGTGGATTTGATTCCCACTCGTAAGAATTAAATATTTGATATTTTTATTTCTTCGCTCTGGTGTCGAGACAAGGCCTCGGAGTGTCTTCATTATAGGTTCTCAGTTCCCTCTGCCAACCCTACTGCAGGATACAGCGTGAAGCTAAATAAAACCAAGCCAAGTTCAATATTAAATAATTTAATTTTAGAATCGGAGATCTATATAACAGCCAAGTGCTTTGTTCACTCAATGAACACAGTTCACGCAATTCAAGCTCAAGATTGGATTCGACATTTTTTTACATTAGCCCGTACGTAAATTTTATTAATAAAACGTAATATTACGTACGTATTGTATATTAACGGATTAGCGTATTTGCAAGTTAATATACGGTAAATTTGTACTGCTTATAATTTTATTGATGGTAGAAAATAGCCAAATCAAATTTTGAACTTGAACAGAAAGTCAACATATTTGTCACTAATGCTATATCCGGAAGATGCATTTACCTAAAAAAAGCAATTAAGTAAAATTAAAAATACTTATGTATAATGTGTATAACTACATATTAAGACATGTAGCAAAAACTTTGTATATATAAATATATAAAAAGAGAAGAGAATACGATTTTTTTTAAAATGAATGCAAGAAATATACATAGGGGAGAGAGGGACATTCGAACGATTTTTAAACTTTGTGTCATATCTTAAAATTCTACACTTTTTAACTTCTTTACTATTTCACAATGCTTAGTCCAACTATTGCGCCACACAATCGTAGCATCATATGTAGAAAAATATATAAGTTAAAGGTGCAATATCAACTTTAGTAGCAGTAGTGAAATGTTCAAAGCTGCCCCCCTTCCGGGGTAGCTTTGAACATATATGGGGCAGTTTTGAACTATCATCGAATTCAATTAAATTAAAAGGCGTTTAAGTAATTTTATCAATAAACTTAACATTAGAAACGATGGAGATCAAATATCAGTACCATGTTAACTGAAAAAAATAATATACCTAGTTTAATATTGCGATTGTACTAGTACTAATGTTAAATAACTTTAATATTATTAATAGACTTTAAAAAACAAAAAAGTAGCTTTGGCTTCGTAGAAGTAATTAACATTATGGGATCAATCATAGAATAAATCATATTATGAAAATAAAACAAAATATTTTTAAATAAACAGCTTACTACCCTAATTTGAACTTAGATAAATTAAATTTAAAGGAAAACATGGATGTAGTACGTGACGTAACCAGCAACTGAAATTGGGGGAAGTAGTCTACGTAAGAAATAAAAATTAGCTTCACGTTTTATCCCGCACACAGCACGGTAGGCACAGGGAACCTAGTGTTAAGATACTCCGATCCCCACTTTCTGCCAAATTCTGGAGGCATTGCGTGTTGAGTGGCAGAACTCAACGCCACGCTTAGCCTCGATACTAGAACGAAGAAATGGAAATATAAATTTAAGTAAATATTTCATCTTCTTGAGTGGGGATCGAACCCGCAACCAGTCGGTTTTACAGTCACACTTCGTGCCGCTGCGCCACTTTCGCGGTATTTTTTTACATATAATAATATTCAAAACTGCCCCCTTTATTTTGTTCAAAGCTGCCTCAGTGGTATTTAAAAATTTCTTAACGTTTTTTTTTCAAATAAAAGTTTAAAAATTGTAGTAATCTCTATTTTATTGCATGATATATGAAACATTCTAACTAAAAGAGGAAAAAATAAAACCATATACCTTGAATTGGATCCCTGCGATCTTTACGCGTTTATTTAAAAATGCATAAAATTTTACTCAAAATCAAACACTCCTCGTAACTCAATAACTGGCTCTCATATATCAGCGGTGACTAGTGACACGTGTGCAGATTAGTGCTGCCACTACTCAAAAAAAATCTACTAAAATTTCGTTTTAAAATAGCTCTGTTAACACATGTTTTCAAAGGTGCCCCTGTTCTAAGCTACCCCCCTCTCCCCTATTATAATAGACACTGTAAACTTTTGTATAAAGTGACATACACGTTGATATGGCAACGCGCATTGTACGCGCCATATAAGTCCACTAAGTTAAATAAATAATGCATTACATATGCAGAAATTATTAACAAGGAAATAAACAATATGAGTAAAGTAAAAACCGATGAGTAATAGACAATCTAATTTAAAACTGAACTTACAATAACATACAAATAGATAATCGCAATGACGTAAAAATAGCATCAGCAAAAAAATATATATCACAAAAAATAATTAATAAGAAAATCAAATTAATCAGCTTCACGCTGTATCCCGCACACAGCAGGGTAGGCAGAGGGAACCTACTGTTAAGACACTCTGTACCCCACTTTCTGCGGAATTCTGGAGGCATTGCGTGTTGAGTGGCAAAACTCAACGCCGCGCTTTGCCTCGACACCAAAGCGAAGAAATAGAAATATTAATTTAAGTAAATATTTCATCTCCTCGAGTGGGGATCGAACCCACAACCAGTCGGTTTTACAGTCATACTTTGTGCCGCTACGCCACGACAGGCCTCTTCTGGCTAATTAAATAAGAAAAAAATAATGCATTAAATATGGAATAAACTTGATAGGTTGAGGCTATATTCGTGCAGTGTATGACTATAAGTGCAATGGTTGTGGGTTCAATTTCCACTCAGGGGAATGAAATATTTTTTCATTTCCTTGCTCTGGGAACGAGTAAAAAAGGGAGAACGCAGTGACTCAACACTAGGTTTTCTCTGCACATTTTTTTAATATTGACGTACCTTTGAATTTTGGATTAAATAAAGTTCTAAAAACACAGAAATCAAAATCGTCTAATGTCGATTTGGAGCAAATTCATTTGCTTTTCGAAGACCATTTATACAGTAAAAATATTTTGTCTGTGCATTTAGTAATTTTGACTGAAATGAATAGAGGGACACTTAAAAAGAATAAAAGAAAGCAAAAATATATTTTTTTAATTTCTTATCTGTCTGTATGTATGATCAGTCTAATCTCTGAAAGTACTGAACCGATTTACTTAAAACTTTCACCAATTGCTTTGATTTAACTGTTGTTTGTTTAATCAAAATCGGTTCATTAGAAAAAAGTTATCGTCATTTGAATGAACTCAAGGCATTAGTTTGCCTGCAAAAATTATATAGCAATCGATATCTACGAGTATACTTATACTTATAATAAATGTATAATTGATTGTAATAAATTTGTATTTTTTACTGTAATAAATTTGTATTGTATGTCTTTACACTAAGTTTTACTCTGCCTATCCTTCTGAATGCAGGATACAGCGTGAAGTTGATTTTTTTATACTATTGTTCTTAGTAAAAACAAAATAAAATTGTTGGTGAAGGTTATCTTCATAAGTCATAACAGTTATGTTTATGTCGCAATTAATTTAAGACAGAGATAAAGACCGACTTGATCTTCAGAGAAACGTAACTAATTTAAAAACTGTACAGGAGTTAATTAATATGCAATCATTACAGTTATTTTACAAAGAATATTATAAATCCTTATTTCTTATCTAAATTAATAATTTAACATTTAAGGCTATTTCTGAAGGAGTAAATTAAATTATTCACTGACATCGGCACATTTTACAGAGTTTCAAAATGATAATAGCACGTACGTAATATTTTGCTGACGCTATTTTATGCTGTAACGTTTACTTAGAGACAAATGATAAATTGCTTGTATTATAATTATACTTATTTGTATGTGTTAGTAGGTTCAGTTTAAGCGCGGAAGGTCTCTTGGATCTTGAGTGATAGTATCTCAAGTACCGTGTACAGTGTAGTTGTATGCAATTATTTATATATTTACATCTAACACTACAAAATTAGAAATATTTTAAAAGGTTAATTAAATAAGAAAAAAATAATGGCATTATCCATTAAATATGGAATAAATTTGATAGGTTGAGGCTATAGTCGTACAGTGTATGACTATAAGTGCTATTGTTGTGGGTTCAATTTCCACTCAGGGGAATGAAATATTTGCTATTTTCATTTCCTCGCTCTAGGAACGAGGAGAAAAGGAAAAACGCAGTGACTCAACACTAAGTTTTCTCTGCCTACGCTATATTGCAGGAAAAATCGTATCGGTGCGGCATCGGCACCCTAATTTATAAAAAGAGAAAAAGGTTGAAATCTATAACAAATATTTTCAAAACACTATAAAATCTTTGTTTTGTCTTATTAAAAAACCAAACAACTACAAACAGGAAGCCCATACAAATTACATCCAATATGCAGACTCATTCACGGCTTTGGAATGTACTTCTCAAGCTATGGGTCGCAATCTAGCGGTGGGTCTATTGGCGGAATAATAAATCAACTTAAGGATAAGGATTCAGGTCCGAGGCATAACTTTAGTAAGTTGGATTTCTACCCAGGAAAATGACAAAACGCGGCGTTTAATTCCGAAAATTGGAGAAACAATTTTGTCTTAATACTAATCCTCCCTGCCTACCCTGAAGAAGCGTGAAGCTACATTTTCAGGTAGTTCCGCGAATCACTGTTATCAAATCTGGGCATTATCAATATTTATCATTCTGTTTGACATTGGCAACCACTGATCTAATGCATTTCACTTTACAATAATAATAATATTTAATAAACAATAGAGGCCGGTCGTGGCGCAGCGGCACAAGGTGTGACTGTAAAACCGACTGGTTGTGGGTTCGATCCCCACTCGAGGACATGAAATATTTACTTAAATTTATATTTCCATTTCTTCGCTCTACTCTACCCTGAGTTCGATGCACTCCGCTTTCCAATGAAATTCAACACTCGGATTAAGTTACGAGGAATGGAACCCACTAGTACATCGTCAACAGCTATTGATGGATAGATGGATGGATGGAGTCTAGAAGTTGATCTAATAAACAGAAATTACTTCTAATATCATTTGTATTACTTTAATCTGTAATATTCTAATATTATTATTTTTTGCTACATTATCGTAATTTCTATAAAGACTTTTGATTGTTTTTAATTAAAAAATACGACCAATGTTGATATTTGATATTTATAAAAAAATACATAAAGCTAACTTTCTTATACGTGTATATTTTTGTAACACTACGTTCTTTTTACCTACGTAATCTCATCATAATTTTAAAACTCTGTTTAAAATTATTAATATTAAATTTAATTTACTCTTTCAGAAACAGCCTTAAATGTTAAATTATTGATTTGAAGGACTCATAATATTCTTTGTAAAATAACTGTAATGATTGCATATTAACTCCTGTACAGTTTTTAAATTACTTAAGTACATATATTATTGGCTAAATGTATCTACAATTGGTAAATATGTAGTTATTACAGAGTACACGTAAAAAGGCTGGTTTTAGGCATTTTTATATAGATCTATTTCAAACGAACGAACGCACTATGGGCAATCGAGGTCTGTATCAGATCAAAAATCGATAACTTTTTTATTTGTTAAGATAAACAATTGAATTTTTGCATAAGCATAAAGTATAAAATTGCGCTTAAGATAAAGTTCAGATATCATACTTTTATTGGAGTATAAATATATTTAAAAAATAATCAAAAAAAGATTATTTCATTTCCTTAGTCCTACTTATAGTAGTAATAAAAATGTATTATTAAATTAGTTTATTAATAAACAATGTTTCTTAAGCTGTTATCTATTTGAGTAAGAAATTAATAGTTATGATTACACATACTTAGTTAATAAAATATAAAATTTACAAAAATTGATTTACAAGTAGAATAATATTAGAAATGAGTGTATATTACATAACGAGTATATTATATTTAATTATACTTGGTGAACTTCGGGATCCATAATAAGTTCATTCACTTTTAAAAGATTTAGGGTATCTTCATCAAGTGCCTTCACACTTTTGCTATACTCGTATGTCTTTCTATGACTGGAAATGTATGGATCTGATGTGTAGAGAAGAGTATGAAATACATCCTCATTTGTAGCTGATTGAGAGCACTTTCTGGCATGATGTAGGCGAAATTTTTGATACTCCTTATTACGGGATTCTTGTGCACCTTGTGCATTCTTGGGATCTCATTCGTTTGTTAGATTCCTTAAATACATGTATTGAGCTTTTGTTAAGTCCACATCAATGAAAACACTCAATTCCTCTTGATCCGATAGCTTTTTTCTCTGGCTTGCGTTTTCTATGAGATTCAAATATACAGACATTGTATCTCGGTTAGCAAGCCTTAGTTTTTCTACGAGTTTTGCTTCTAATTCTCCTATGGAACGTAAGCCCTGTACGTTGGCATTGCAGATGTGTCCAAAGCCATATTCACTAAATAGCGCGGTATTTTCACCTCTTCGTTGATTCTGATGAGTCCCCATAGGGACACAGGGTCTTCCGCGTTTTCCAGAAGACGTCGATGTTGAGTTCTAAGGTGCTACTTCTTCAATGATTGGTAAGGTTAACAAATATTCAGAATCAAAACAATTTTCGTTGTTTTTTTTAAAAAAACGAATCTTTTTACCGGGACGCTTCTGTCCATTGTTTATTAAAGGAATGAATAAGATTCCTTTGAATATCGCTGATAATAAAACATATGTTGTCTACAGAAACATGATACTTTTCTTTAAGAAATATTAATAGCTAATATTGATTGCTTCAAGTATTTTTCCTCCTTCGATGTTCGATGGGTATAATTCACGCTTGGAACACTTGAAAGTATTAGCCACTTTGAAATTTTGTGAAGTTACTTAACAATCAAACGTCTGTTAGTAATTTTGTTACTAATTTGTATGAGTTTTATTAAATTAATTCACTCTATTTATATAATTTAATAAATGAGGGGATTGTGCATTTTATTAATTAGTTATACCTCAAAATGTGTGCAAAATGAAGATAAAACGTTCTTTTATTAATAAATAACAATAATTTAATTGAAATTTACCGCAATATAATTAATTAAATAGTACAACATTAGAAATTTCAATAGATAGAGTTTTCTTGTTCCCTGACTTGTATCGTAGTTTTCGTGATAACTTCTAAAACCGCACGTTTCCGCAGCTGATTTTTATAAATGTTATTTATGAATATCTGGACTATAAAACAACATAGATCGGAAGA
>JAATLQ010033343.1:36638-56122 GCA_013421005.1 Heliconius erato x Heliconius himera | reverse complement strand
TACCTATTTGCACATTTTTTTTAAGAAATTTAAGTTTAAAATATCGATGCGAGCAACCTGAAATAGACATTCTTACGTATTACAATTTCTCACAATAAAAAAAAATATATTCCAAATGTATTTCACGAAAAAGTAATTCCTTACATTAAAGGTCCACTATTATACTATTTAAAAAAAAAAAAAAAGTGCGTCAGGGACGACTTTAGTAAAAATGAATTTTGATCTGCTTTATCCATAGTGGAACGAACCGAAGAATCTATGTATTTATTTAATATTTCTTTGAAGATCAAATCGGTCTTTATCTATTTCTTGAATTAATTACAACTTAAACAACTGTTATTATTTATGAAGGTAACCTTCACTAACAATTCAATTTTGTTTTTTTATTGTTTGTACTCTATATAATAGTGCTTTTAAAATATATATTTTTATCAACATTCATATAACTAAGACGTTTCGAATGTCATCCTTTAGCCAGGAATCTTACCAGCGCGATTGCTATATAACATTTGCAGGCAAACTAATGCCTTGAGTTTCTTCAAATATATAAATGCCGATAACTTTTTTTTTAATAAACCGATCTTGATGAAACAACATGTTAAAACTTTAAATGTTAAGTTGAGTTAAAACAAAGCAATTGGTGGAATAATTAAAAAAAATTTAAGTGTCGCTATATCCATTTCAGTCAAAATTACTTAATGTACAGACAAAATATTTTTACTGTTTTATTATATAGAGAATTATATATAAATTATAAATAATTATATATAAATTTTACTATATAGAGAAGAGATTAGAAACTAGTTTTATTATAAGAAGCCCGCGTTGTATACAATCATATTTAATTCTTCTTTCTCTTTAAAAACTATACACTTAAAGGCTAACTTAGCATGTATAATAAAATAAATCTAAAAAGACAGAAACAATATAGATAATTAACTGAAATCACAATTTATACAAAACTTATATTTAATCTACATTTATGCCGTCGTGGCGCAGTGACAGAGTGATAATCGCGAGGATTAGGAGTTCAATTTCCACTCAGCAATTAATTATTTAATTTTTTATTTCCTCGCTCTGATAACAAAACAAAGCACGGCGTTAAGTTCCGCCAATCAGTATGCAAATTTATTTGCGTAGACTACAAAACTAAGTGGTTTCTTTTTTATAGTCCACGCTAAAGAAATTGTGAACAACGATTTGTCGTAGAAGATGTGTCTAATTTTAAAACACCTTGAACTAGCTCCTCAATACGATAACCTAAGAGGTTAAAAAAATGAGATAAATATTACTTACGCAGTTATTAAAATATACACAACAAATTTATTTAATTTTTGATTAAAAAGTTAAACTAAATTAATTAAGACTTTAGACGATACAGAATGTGCACAACGGACGACGGCAAATAACGAACTGACCAAGTCAATATTATGTATATTCGTTCTACATTACATTTGTAAAGTTGATTTGTTCTGAGCTTTGTTGACATAAAAAAATTAACAAAATTGTAACCTAAATAGTTAATAGTTATATTTATCTTGATATATTTTAGGTTTAGGAGATATTTATAGCGTGATGAAAGTATGCATACATATTATCGTCACATGCTAATATACATAAAAAAAAGATTCACCTTTTTTCCGCATATAGCAGGGTAGACAGAGAGAACCTAGTGTTATGACATTCCGTTCCCAGCTTTCCGCATGTTGGCGATCGCAGGGGACTGCCCTGCGTACGCTAATCAGAGGGGAGTTTGATCGTTGGTCCGGACGTGCCGTAAGATAACACTGGCCTCGTCGCCTCTTACGGCGGTGGAGAGTGTGTCGTGAGGCTGAGTAGTGAATCCTGCCTATGTATTGGGCATTTGCGGCAGTAATTAGATTGTAGGGGTCTAAAAGGACGGTGCGAGGGCATCGAAGAAGCAGGTGAGGAGCAAGACCGTACTGACACGTTTTGACAATAAGTGGGTTGTAGTGGGAATCTGGACGCTTGCAGTAGCGCTTGGCTAGCGTTTGTAGAATTCCTATAACGATTCTAATTCAAAATCTTTGTAGGTCCACGTTGCGTACTTATCATGGGTATCCGGATGTCAGTCGGAGGTATTTGTTTTGGACCCTCTGAAGGAGGACTATCTTGGTGTGTACGAACACGACACAAGCATAGGTAATGATGAGACGGAAATTTTGCATCAGCTTGTTCCGAAGTGACATTTTACTCCGCTTACAAACGAGTGGGTACAACCTGCTCATGACGTAGGTTGCCTTGTTCCTTGTTCCTTGTTGTTTATTTATTTAAAATATTAAATAAATCGTTTACAGTCACGCTTATGTCACTGTGGAACGTCAACCTCTTATAAAATAATTATATATCATGAGGCTAATTAATAAATTAATATATTATATAATAATTAATAATTAGAGTTTTCGTCAAATCCTGTAAATAGTTGATTATTTATTTTTTACTAGCAAGTTAATTACGGTAATAATGATAAAAAAGATAATTACGGAGTTATTATCCTAAATATCAATAAAAAATATCAAATTTGGACAATAATTGAAAATAATTTCAAACTTACGTATATTTTTTACGGTATTATTTCAAGATTCTTTATAAGCACCCAGACCAATCCTATGGCTGAGTCATCCTCCCAGACAGAGATATACCTTTAGATGGCGCTACCTCTGAACCCACTTTATAGTTAGTAAGTAGGCATATCGTAACTACATATTAGACTGATAATCTTCAAAATTTCACCTTTGCTAAAATGACGTAGGTCTAGGGGCCTAGGGATCTTGGGCAATTACAACAAAATTACATTAATTGAAAGTTATATTGAGAATGTCCTGCCGATTCATATTTTGTCAATTAATCTTAATTAGAATCATTAATGCCAACAACGTCGCGGTTGTATTCTTATATTTTCTTTTTGGTTTTTGCTCTTTTTACAAATAACTGTCAAATCGCACAGTCGTGTAAAATATTTTTACACGACTGCGCGATGCAAGAGAGTAATGTGTTTATTAGTCTATGTATATATGTTTTTTGCGAAAGGAACGTCAATTGATTCGCATTAACCTTGCAAGTGTCACTAAAGACATTATAACACAATAATTAAAATTTACCACATCGGCAATCAGATAGAGAACCGGTGGACAGATGGAACCTAGTGTTAAGACGCTCTTGTCTTCATATAAATTAAATAATATATATAAATTTGACTCGTGCTAGTATCCAACGTAGTAACTCTCAATAATACGTGTGTCCAAAATATACATTCGATACGAATACGTTCGAAGTCCCATTACTTTAAGCCGTTCATCGGTGTACAATCTTGAATTGTGACTTTTATTTAATTAATATAGTTTAGTTAATTTAAATTTTATTTCAGTAAGAAAAACACTTTAAAATCATTTTCTTTAAATAGATAGGTTAGCTTCAAACTTGTAACATTATAACAAATGGCCACTATAATTTTATTTTAACCACCTAGAATTTACGAAAATATACGAAAAAAGAACAATTCATACAACTGTCACTTTTTAAAGACATTATTTTCGATAGAGATGTTTTTGTGAAATTATTTACAGTTCTTTAACTTTTTAGTTTTAGATTTATTTTGTATTTTTTTTTATTACAGTGCTATTTTTACTTTATAAGATATAGATTAAATCATGCCTGAGTAAGTACTTATAATTACATAATATGTATAAATAGATATATTAATATCCATAAATTAATCATTTATCGTAGTTGATTTTATATAGATGATGAGATTTAACAATTGAGAACACCTTCTCGGTCTAGGACGTGACGGTTGTGATTTCGATTTCCACTCGAAAGAATGAAATATTTATTTTTTTCGCTCCGGTAACGAGGCAAAGCGCGACGTTGAGTTCCAACACTTAACACGCAATGCCTCATATAGAGAATGGAGTGACTTAACTCTAGGTTAACCGGTTCTCTCTGACTACCATACGTCATGTGCAGAATACAGCGTGAAATTACAATATATACTAATAATAATAACAATAACATGAAAGTATTATAACGATAAACCACTATGTTACTAGTTACTTAGTTTGAAATTGGCTAAACATATTGCCATGTCAAGCCAAGTATATGGTGAGGGCTATAAACTAAAAAAATATTGTATATACGATATCCAGGTGTGCGCCATGTCCAGCTGCGGTGCGGTGCGAGCCGGCAGCAGGAGTCAAGTCTGGACTAAGAACGAATCGTGCTGATACATCACAAGCACAACCCTGCCAATGCAGATCTTGCTGCTGTGGGAAACCACCTATTGTGAAACCTGTAAACTTGTTTTTTCTTTAGACATTTTAGATATGACATATTTAAGACATTTTGTATGAGGGAACATTATCCCTAAGGTTGCGTTTTGCTAACGTAGAATATATGTAAACTTTAAATATTTTGTATTATAGAACCTCAACCTTTGCGCCTTGCTACCTCTTAATTTTATGTAATGACTATGTTTTTTTTATATTTAAGATGAAAAACACAACAAACACATTTTTTAAGCATTGTTTTTTTTTGTTCTACAATAAATCTGAAGTAATATAACATGACTCCCTTACGGGCACTTTATTACGTGCAATATTCATTTAGATTACCTTTTCAGTGTTACAAGCAACCAAAAATCCCAGATTCATACGCACCTCGACGATGTTATATGAAACCCACAGCGGCTGTCGAATCCTGTACCACCTACAAGCTGTCGTATCTACCAGTGGACGGCTGTCAGAACCTGCGGGAAGAGGCAATAAAACCTGCACCCAATTTAGTTCCGAGCTGTGAGCCCATGGAGTCATGCACCGTACAAAAGGTGATTTTTATTCACTATATATTAAATTAGCAAGGCCAGTCGTGGCGGTGTGACTGTGAACGTCAGAGGTTGTGGGTTGAAACCTGACTCGAGGATATGAAGTATTTAACATTTTCATTAATTCATTTTTTTGTCGAGGCAAAGCGGCGTTGTGTTCTGCCACTCAATACACAATACGTCCAGAATTTGGCGGAAAATGGGAAACGGAGTGTCTTAATACTGGGTTCCCTTTGCCTACGCTACTGTGTGCGGGATACAGCGTGAAGCTAATCAAAATATAATTTTAATAGTAAAGGAAAACTAGTGATAAGAAGTTTGGTCTATTTTAACGCCAAATGTTATTTTACCAACCAAGAACAAGTGTGTTCGTATTTTATTATGTTATTTTACACTCCGTATAAATATATCACGCACCTGTTGTTCAGATTGCTTTAAGCTCTAACTTGACAGCAGGCGAGCTTATCTAGATTTATAAAACAAACTGCATTGTTTGCTTTAATATAAAATAGTATGGCTTCGTGCCGCAGAGGCACTCGAAGAAATTTATTTTTTTCATTTCCTCACTTTGGCAACGAGGCAAAGCGAGAGAGTTCCGCTACTCAACACGCAATGCCTCCAAAATTCGACGGAAAGCGGAGAACGGAAGTGTCTTAATTGAGATAATGTCTTAACACTAGGTTCCCAGGTTCTCTAAAAAAGTAAAAACTAAGACTTCATTCTTGTAGAGGAGACACACTTTAAGTAAAAGCCAGTTACAAGGTGACAGTAAAAGCTAGTGCTTTTAAGTACTCTGCGTTGGGGATCCAATTTAAAATGTGCCATTTCATTGTGAATAGACAAGTCTCAAGACTTTTAGCTACAGCTGCTACGCTACCGTCCACAATTTTAAACAAACAATATTTTTCTTTAATACGTTTTCGTAGTAAAAAAATATTTTATTACTTAATAAAAATCAATTTCACAAAATATTTTGGGCACCGTATATTTAAATAGGTTGCTAAGGATATCGCTTCCTACATCTGTTATTATATTTGGATATCTTAACATTTTAGAAATATTTATTGAAAGCTATCAATCTCTATGTTATTTCATTTTCATTCCTTATTCTTGAAATGAGGCCAGGCATGGCGTAATAGCACAAGCGAGTGACATTTAACGTAATACGTAGTACGTAGAGTTGTGGGTTTGATCCTTACTCCAGCACAATGTCTCCAGAATTAGGCGAAAAATAGATAACGGAAGGGTCATAATGGAAAGATAGAGTGTGTGATAGAGTGGATAGAGTGTCTAAACACTAGGTTCCCAAGTCGTGAAGCTAATTGAAAATAAAAAAAAAATGTAGGATACATGGGCGTTAAGTGTGAAACGATGAACGAAAAGGAAAATAAAGGACATTAAATAAGACATTAAAAAAAATATCCTTCCTAACAACAAAAAAAAAATTAAAATAGTTTTTTTAAATACAATTAATGTTGTAGCTATCCTTCCTCCCCAACCCTGTGTTTGTAACGCAATCGATCCGTCCTTGCCACCACGACATGTGGGGCCAGGGACCTATGCAGAACATAACCACGCAGAGACACGACTACGTGGCGAAACCCACCGTGTTGAGAGAGTCATTTAAACCAGCCCACAAATTTCACTGTGTGGAACAGCCTTTTGAAAGTAAGTATTATTTTTTTTTTATGAAAAACAAAAAACCGACTGTATAAAGCTAAAAAGAAAAAATCATTCATTGATTAGAATATCATATAGATAGGACCAGCCATATGAAGCAAGACTTCTTATCAAGAAATTAAATAGTTCAAGAGTAGTTTTTTTTTCTGTTTGTGATGTATTCTGATTATTGTCGGTAGTGACGATCGCAAGGTTAAGATGAATCGATTGACATAAATCGGTCAATGCGTAAAGTCTCTACAATTACTCCACAAAAAACATATATTCATTATATATTGATAAACACATAGATTAATAAACACATTACCTTCTTTTTTGTCATGCAGTCGGGTAATTAAAATGTATACTTTTATTAAATTAACCTGTGAAAAGTAGAAAGAAACTTACAAATATTGTATTTTTTTTGTATTTTATACATGATGTTTATGATATTGTAGGTATGACCATAAACCAGACAATTTTTTGAAGGGTTATTTAAAAAAAATATTCACGTTAAAATCCTACCCAACACTTCTGAAGTGCTGACTTAGTTTAACTTAAATTAAACTTTAAATATTAAAATAATTTATCATTATTTTAATTTAATAAAATTTTAATCAAAAAAATAAATAATAAATAGGCTTCATGCTGTATCGCACACAGCAGGGTAGGCAGAGGAAACCTAGTGCTAAGACACTCCGTTCCCCACTTTCTGCCGAATTTTGAAGGCATTGCGTGTTGAGTGGTTTTAGTTTCAGTTCAGTCGGTTTTACAGTCATACTTTGTGCCACTGCGCCACGACTGGCCTCTAAAAAATTGTAATCAATATTATCAAAAATAGCAAACATATCGAGGAATCCCCTTTAATGTTATTCTCATTGCGAATTTAAAAAAAAACATACAGGAAATATATACAGGAATAACTTTTGTTATACATTCCAAAAACTCAAGAATGGTAAACGAAACTTAGATTGTGTTTCATACGGAGGCGGCGGCAGCAAACGAGCTGTCTCACTTTTGTGAAATATTACACGTTAGGAATGCATGAGGAATAGCCCATACAATTTTTATATTACTTGTGAATAATGTCTAATAACATGTTCCTGTGTAAATAAAAATAAAATAAAAAGTAAATCAAATCAGTTTCACGCTGTATCCCTCACACAGCAGGGTAGGCAGAAGGAACCTAGTGTTAAGACACTCCGGTTCCCACTTTCCGTCGAATTCTGGAGGTATTGCGTATTGAGTAGCGGAACTCAACGCCGCGCTTTGCCTAGACACCAGAGAGAGAGATTATATTTTCGTTTCTGGGAAATATAAATTTAAATAAATATTTCAGTTCCTCGAGTGGGGATCGAACCCATAACCAATTGCTTTTACAGTCACACTTTGTGCAGCTGCGTCACGACTGGCGTCGTAATATAAATTATAAGATATGCGAGAAAACTTTTTTTTTTATTTGAATAGTTCCCAATAAATTCTTTAAATTTCTTGGATACTGATAATTGGGATTTAAACGAAAAAAATCGTTTTTATATATTATAATTAGCAACATTTGGTTTTTTGTTTACAACTTCACACTATATCAAAATGTCATGCTGTTGCCGAACTTAACCAAGCCGTGCTCAAATTAATGCACATGACACTCCGTATATGAATTTGAGGATAGGCTGAGGTACCCTAGTGTGACGCTCCGTTCCCCACTTTTTTCCCAATTGCCTAGCGTGTTGATAGGCAGAACTCAACGCCGCTCACGAGTTAGTTACTTGCGTTAGCATCTAGCCATTTACTTCTATTGCAAACAACCTATTCATAATGTTTTTTGTATATTCTGAATCCAATTATATAACGTTCAAAGACAATGCAATCATCTTTCAAAAATGTTTTGATAATTTAAATTCTCAAAAGTAGTCTGAAAATATTTAAAATACATATAAAAAAGTTGACTTCTTTAAGTAATAGTATTTGAATTTAAACCGCAAACCCAAGTGGCGCCTCTTGGAAACATTCTAAGCGCACTGACCACAAAGTTATACGCTGTATGGGTGAACACCTATACAATTTTCTTTCTATACCAACCAATGCTGTATCAATTTTATATGTAACCTATCTTTTATATTCTAGACCGGACTGTAAACAAGCTATCCTATCTGCCGCCCGAAAGGATAGAGCTCGTAAAATCTTTTGCACCAGAACGTTGTTACGAACGCCCTGTCGCCAAAATGGACGGCAGCACCACTCATAAACTCAGTTATATGCCAAATCAGGTAATATTGTAGACGTTAGGTTTGGATGTGTGCAGAATTAAACAGTATCATTAAATATATATAAAAAACTTCATTTAAACAGAATTTGCCAGCACTTTTGAATTCAAATAAAGCTACAATAGACTTGAAAGGGCAGTACTGTTCAGAAGAGTCGGTAATATAAGCAGTTGCTATTTTTGAAATACAAGTAAATGGTTCTCCTGCTTGTGATTCAAAAGTCCTTCACATATATATGTAATAGGAGGCAAAAGAAAATAGCGAAAAAGAACTCAACGTTTCGAACTAATAAAAACATGTAGAAATTATAAATATTTATTCTAGATTTTACCAAAAGAGCCAATGCCTTGGGCCTGTAAGGGCCAGTACCAGAAGCCGTGTCAAAAATTAGAAGAAAATACCACGTACACAATGAGGTACCTATAAATATATATTATTTAAGTGTGATTTAAAAAAAATAATGTCTTTCTATAAATATTTCTAACTGCTTATCTAAGGTCAGTTTTTTTTCTGAAAGTGTCTAATTTATTTTTCATTTTAAATTTTAGTTATCTAGATTCTAAGAATGACTGCCGAAGAAGAGCTATTATTCCAAACAGTTGTGTGAATCCCGTGACCGCTTCTAAAAGATTTGAAACTCAAACAATATATAAAAACAGGTAGTTTATAGGTTTTGTATATTAAGTAATTATTTAGTATTTTAACATAAGTGTTCAATCGTACAAAGAAAATATACAAAAGAGGAAGATAATTGTTAATGGAAATAAAGAACTTAACGTTAATAACTCTTACTTAGTTTTGTGTGATCAAATCTAGGGCACGCAGCCAATCGCTGCAATTTGTTCAAATAAAATTATATATATAATTTAGATATAGTATTAGGCCAGTCATGGCGCAAGGGCACAAAGTGTGACTGTAAAATCGACTGGTTGTGGATTCGATCCCCAAATTTCGCTCTTTTGTCAAGGCAAAGCGCGGCGTTGAGTTTCGCTACTCAACACGCAATGCCTCCAGAATTCGGCGGAAAGTGGGGAACGGAGTGTCTTAACACTAGGCTGTGTGTTAAGACACTCCGTTCCCCACGTGCGGTGAAGCTGATATTTATTTGATTTAACATTATCTCTGAGCGAAAATTAAACCCATAATCATGAGTGTTTACGTCTAAGCTAATGTACTTGTATTCTAAAATTATAATATGTGAATGGTTCTTCATATTATACACACGTCTACAAGTCGATACGATTGTAAACATGTTTCAGATTTCACAATCGAATTTCTCGACGTTTTAAAGTGTCGTGTTGTGCACACAATTTCTTTATTTAATAAACATACATAGTCAGTATCCTTTTATAAAAGCATTGTTATTTTTAATATCCACCATACGGCTTAGTGGTCAGAGCGCTTAGACGGTTACCAAGAGGCGTGGGTTCAAATCCCGCTGAGTTCAATTTTTTATACATGTTCTAAATGAGTCTAATAAGAGCATTACTATTATTTATATGTTGTAGGAATTTTGCAATTGTTATTACTGATTTTCATAAATCATTTTTTAACTGTTTACATTTGAAAGATTAATGTTATATATTTTTTTTGGTCCAGATAATAATAATAATTTATATGACTAAAATAAAACATCAGAGAGACATTTTAAAAAAATAACAAATCTGTACAGACATTACAAACACCAAAATTAGGTTTGCGTGTTCAGCCATTGCTACCTTCTTTTCCTATATTTAAATATTTTTGTTTTAATAAAATCATTATTCCATTTTGAATTTTTTTTTTCAGTTATTTACCAGCATCCGCTCCAATACCTCAAGCGATAAAGCCTTTACCGAACCTTGTATCGTCCACCGCCCAAATGGAAGGTGATACTGTACACAAGGTATTTATAAATTTAAAAACGAATAAAAACAAATAACATTCGTGGCGCAGCGGCACAAAGTGTAAATCGACTGATTGTGGGTTCGATCGATTCGACTCGAGGAGATGAAATATTTACTTAATTTTATATTTCCATTTCTTTGCTCTGGTGTCGAGGAAAGCGCGGCCTTGAGTTCTGCCACTCAACAACAACAAGAAATGCCTCCAGAATTCTGCAGAAAGTGGGGAACGGAGTGTCTTTACACTAGGTTCCCTCTGCCTACCCTGCTGTGTGTGGGATACAGCGTGAAGCTGATTTATTTTATTTCATTTAAAACGAATAATGTCATTTGTGATTAAAGCTTCAATTCATATCTTCCTCAACACACACAATCAAATAAATAAATTTAAACAAATAATAAAAGATCATATCATGTTACAGCTATCCTTCCTGCCCAATCCTGTATGTATAACGCAATCGATCCGTCCTTGCCACCACGACATGTGGGGCCAGGGGCCTATGCAGAACATAACCACGCAGAGGCACGACTACGTGGCGAAACCCACTGCGTTGAGGGAATCATTCAAACCAGCTCACAAATTTCACAGTGTGGAACAGCCTTTTGAAAGTGAGTAATTTTTCTTTTGTTACTTTATAATCAGTCTATAAATAGATAGATATCGGTGAGGTAGAGTCCTTGTAAGCCGATTCATACCAGGATACCTTTAAAAAAACAAGCTTAATTTTTCATTAATTAGTACAACAATAAATAAACAGTATTGAAATGTTAACAAACGATGTGCACAGACTTAGTTGAAAAGGAATTTTGCAATTGTAATCCTTTAAAAAAAAATAGAGAGAACATGCCGGCCGTTTTTGGCCCCCTCTTCATATTAAAGTCAAGGTCAAAGCGGGTGAACGGCTTAAGTACCCGCAAATCATTGGAATTGACAATATCCCGGATCACTGGTTAATATAATATCTTTTTGGATATTTTTTGCAAATGCTTGCCTGTAGGATTGTTATTTATTTTTACTATCGTTACATCCAAATTATTTCGATTCTTTATTGTGCATGGAGCGTATTATATACATCTATTCCTTTTTTTAGCTTCTCGCTGTGTCCCGCATACAGCAGCAGGGTAGGCAGAGTGAATATGAGAACCTATTGTTAAGTTCCGTTCTCCACGTTCCGCCGGAGGAACGTGGGAAACGGCGTTGAAGGCAACTACGCATTTCGTCAAGGGTTATTGGGGCAATAAGTCTTTGGTGAAAGTTTCATATGAAATATTTTTTTCCGCGTGAATCAAATTGGTAGCAATAGTAACGTTATAACTTGAATATTAAATATAAATCCTAGAGCATTTTTTACATTTTGTGGTTGGCATAGTTTGTATCTGGTGTTGCTAGGCGCAGCTTCTTTTGTGGTAACAAAACATTTTTTGGCTCATGTGAAAAAAAATGTCGTCGGTTCCCAGCAAGCGCCGGCATTTGATCAAGGATCAGTTAAGGCTCACAATAAATTCTTTATCAGAGGCAGCTAAGGCCATATTATTATTGCAATACGATACAAGATTATTTGAACTAATTAAAGCACCAGCATTAATGTAAAGAGTAAAAAATTACTATTCCTCCGTTTTATATGTTCTTCGGCGTTGGTCCTTTTTTCGATGATTAAAAACTTCATAATGTCAAGAGTTTTTTCATTTAAAAAAACCATCTTACGCTAGAGAGAGCCTCGCAAAATGTATCTTGCCCACATAAAATTTAGATCTTGCCTCACCACTGATATAGCCTATAACAAAAGCGAAATATTATTTTGTTTGACTTGTTTCAGATCGCACAGTGAACCGAATGTCCTACTTGAACCCTGGTAAAGTTCTGCCACCAGAATCATACGCTCCAAATCGATGTTACGAAAAACCAGCTGGTAGGTTATATTTCTATATTAAATACATTTAGAGCCACGTCGCGGCCCGCATTGCTCATTTAGTGCAACAATGACGTAATTGTTTTTTTTTTTGCATTTTTGAGTTTCGGTCGTTGCACCGAATATGCACACTGTATCCCGCATACTGTATAGCAGGATTGGCAAAGAGAACCTAGAAACCTTCTGTTAAAACCTTCTGCTCTTCACTTTCCGCCGAATTCTCGAGGCCGGTGGCGGAAATCAATGCCGCGCGCTGCCTCCTTACCACAGCAAGAAAATGAAAATATTAATATATAAAGATGTAAAATATTTGAAATACATGTATTTTAAATACAATTACAATATACTATATATATTTTTATTTAACATTTTTTAAAATTTCAAATAAGTACTTTATTTCTTATATAGGTATATACATATTATTTATTGCACAATTAATAATTAAAATTAGAACAATAACATTGTTATGGTCAGTTTACAATGGCGGGCTTATCTCTAGTGCCCACCCCAGAATAGTCTCTAAAAATTAAAAAAAAAACATTTACACGTTATCATCATATCATCATTATAAAATGTAAATTATGTTATGATAATTATGTTACTCTTTACATCATATGGCTACAATTGTAAACATTCAAAGCAAAGGAAAAAGTGTGATGCAAATCATTTAATAAAATAGTTTCTTATTTAAATCGAAATTAAAAGTTCTTAATGTTAAAAATAACATTTTTCTTAATATTTTCAGCAAAAATGGAGTGTGATACTATACAAAAGATGTCGTTCCAACCGGTTTGTGCGACCGCACCACAGCGACCGCCTTGGGCCTGCAAAGGACAATACCAAAAGCCATGTCAAAAAGTACAACATCATTACTTTTTATTTTGTTTTTCTACGTATGCGTATCCCGGGGCTAGACAGTGGGAACCTATTGTTGAAACATTCGATTCCCCACGCCCCTAAATGTTCGACGTATTGCCTGGAAGGCGAGCGGCGAATGAGAAACGAACCCGTGACCATCACATTTATAGTCAGACGCTGCGCATAGACAGCTTATAAAGACACAATACCTTTCTAAATTAAATATTGTTTTAAATAAACTTTATCTAATTATTTATTCCTCCATTCTCTCTCTGTATTACAGCTGGAAGGCACGACAGTATATCGCTCATCATTCCTGCCACCCGGTGAAGATTGCACAGAATATGTGGACCCTTGTTCTTATGGGGACTGTAACCGTTAGTACTTATTCTTTTAAAAAAAATCAGCTTCACGCTTTATCCCGCACACAGCAGGGTAGGCAGAGGAAACCTAGTGTTATGACACTCCGTTCCCCACTTTCTGCCGAATTCTGGAGACATTGTGTGTTGAGTGGCAGAACTCAACGCCGCGGTTAACCTCGACACCAGAGCGAAGAAACGGAAATATAAATTTAAGTAAATATTTCATATCCTCGAGTTGGGATCGAACCCACAACCAGTCGGTTTTACAGTCACACCTCGTGTCGCTGCGCCACGACTGGCCTCGACTGGCCTACTTATTCTTACTTTTACTATAAGACGTTTCTAGCTTTATAAACGATGATAGAAAGAACCCATATATCCCTATAGAGTAGGTGTTTAAGTATTTAAAATATAAATACTTATAAGTTGCAGTAAGATAATAGTAACTAATTGTTTATAAATGTTACCTGGAAGTAGTCGGTTGCAAAGTCAGCCTTTATCAATCTACCACTAGCGCTAGCTTGAATAAATTAGATACTATAGCATGCGTTTAGATTATTAATACCTACTTTATATTTTATTATTTGTAAATATAACTGGTAGAATGATACAATAAAGCCTATGATGAGGCCGTCGTGGCGCAGTGACACAAATGTGTGGCTGTAAACGCGACGGTTGTGGGTTCGATTCTCACTCGGGGCAATAAATTATTATTTATTTATATAAATATAGAGAACGAACCGTGTTAACACTAGGTTCCCTCTACTTACCCTACTAGTGCGGAATAGAGCGTGAAAATGAAAAAAAATTGTACTTTTTCAGCTTGCAATTGTGTGTGCCCAGCCGAGTGTATTGCAAAGGATCCATGCGCTTGCACTTTTCCACGAGCTGAATGCAGTTAACGCTTAGGTCATAGCCATCTTTGTTTGTTGTGATTTAAAAGGAATGGCATGTCATAAATGGCGGCTTTACGAAGTGACGTTTTAGATGATTTTAATAACTACATATAAATTATTATATTTCGACCAGTTTGTTTTGTATTTAATATTATTGAAGATAAAGTTTTTTTTTTAATTTAACTGTTTTATTTGTAATTAGCCTTCACCTGCTACGTAACCTGGCGTCGTTTAATGGAAATAACGTAGTTACTATCTGGCAAAAGCACGTTGTGCATTCATAAGTGTGGGTAGGTACCTAACTCTGACGCAAGTACAGAGAGTTTGGTTTTACATGGGCATGAGAATAGGGTGGTCTATGCCCATTTCAGAAATGCTACTAACAAAAAAAAATACAATTTTCTGTGCGGCATACACCCCACTTCCCACCTTAAATCCTATAACCTATAAGCGCCTACAAACATATTAGGAGCAAATAATTTTATTACTCATGTCTAATTAAAATTATACATGATGGAAGTGTCAGCACCACTTTAAATGAAACAACAGTTTTAACCACTCTATAAAAGCCTAATACAATTATTTATTTATTTTCCTAAATAAAAAAGTTGCTTTTTCAAACAAAAAATAATAAAATTATTGTTGTAATATAAAACGCCATTTGTCAAAGGAAAACCGCCGCATACGCCTCATTCTCATTCCGAAATCGAGTTGTAAGTATTGGCGACAAAGTTCAAAGTTGTATAAGCTTTAGTAGTATTTATGAGTAGTATGTGTTTACTTTATTGGTATCTATGCGTAAATGCGTCACACGAAATACAGATATGGATAAACATCGTGAAATGAAAAAAAATCCTACGTCTAAACTGTTGAGGTAGTTGATTAATTTCTAATTAATGGGTTTAAAATATTTTACCCTATATGCTGTTCCCGTAAAACGAGCGCTGACACTTCCACCCTGTATATTGTTTTTATTAATTAAATTTTCAAATTGAGAGGCGAAATTAAACGCCGCGCTTTGTGTTCTTGACAGAACGAGAAGATTAAAACATGTTATTTCCCCGATACCACATTTACAGTCAATTGCTGCGCAGCTGCAACACGATAGCTTCAATTATTTAATAGACATTTTTAAAGCAAGACTCATAAAAGAGTCTTGCTTAACTGAAAAAAAATATTAAAAAATATTTTATTATGAGCACAAATAAAAAAATATCTTTTATTATAAAAGTCGTTTATTAGCAAAACATGAAAAATGTGAATATTTTGTATACTAGAACAAAGGTTCTCTATGGTCATCAAAAACAAAGTCAAGTTACTATATGCACTTGAATTTCTTATTTATTTCTACATCGATTGATTCCACATTTGGCAAGCACAGGATATCAGTGATTATAGTTTGGAAAAGAGATATTGTTCAACCTATATATAAATAAAATGTTTATAGTTTGCTGTTGGTGATTGATAATATTTAAACATTTTACTATATCGCTCATTTTGCACGAGTAAACCAAAGTATGTGGTATAATTAAATAAGACAATATCACAGAAATAAAAAAAGATATAACTAGAACGATATAATTTGTAATAAAAATCAAGGCTATCAATTCTTCTAATTTTTGTTTCAATCAAAAATCAAGAAATGTACAAGAAAAATGAAAGAATGAAAATGAAAAATACAATCTCGCTATCATGTCAATCGAACATGAACTAGTCGATACTATTGATTTTGAAAATGTGAACTTTGCTAGTCAAAAAGCGCGTATTGTCCTTTTTTAAATGTTTGCAATATTTTTTAAGAAAATCGAATGTTATAACTTATATATAGTTATTACAGTTTTGAAGCAACAAAAAATTATATATCTACTCTACTGTGTTTTGAAATCTGAAATTATTTTGACCATTTTTAAGCATCAAGTCCTAAGCTGCACCAGGCAGCAAATATCCTAGCTTCGCCACTGCTTGCAACTATTGCCATTGTAATATTGATCAAAGACATCTACTTATAAAAATGATTCTTAACCATTTGTGGCACTTTAGCGTTGTATTATGAATAAAGAAACAAATTTAAAATTTATTTTCTTATATGCCGCCAAATACCGAAACGTTAATATTGCCGTAACATAAGAAGTTTGAGAATCACTGATTTATAATATGAAGCAGTCTTATTGTTTTAGGTAAATACAGTACAGTCAACAAGTCGTGCTCCCACTGGAGTTAGCTGTAGATTGTTGCACAGATTTGATTTTAAGCTTTTTCGTACTTATGCTTTCCTTGTGAATAATGCATAAAAGTTCAGCAAACAAAACTTTGCGGGCGGCCACGATTTGTTGACCGTACTGTATGCAAATATTAAAATTAAGTATACTGAACTAGCAGAATGGTCAAATGACACTTTTACTTGAAATTGTCAATCAGCTAATATATAGAAAACCATATAATAGCTGGTATAATACCAACATAAAAAGCTTTGCAGCATGTTCTAACAATGGAAATCAGTAAAGTAAATAATTTTAATTTGTTTTTAAAAGTTTTATAAGTAACAGTTGGCTATGCTAACTTTAGTATAAGTAAACAAGAATGCACTAGCTATCTACCCTCATGTAAACAAGGCACAAATTCTCTAACGAAGGGTCCCTAAGAATAGGAATTAGATATTGGATTTATATGTATGTTAAAATCTATTAACATCTATTTTTTCTAAATTTAAATTATCAATGTGAAAATAATAGAACGAAGCACGAAATAATTTAACCATTTCTAATGAATTAAGTGAAATTAATTAAACAATGATTTTAGTAAAATCTGTTTGTAGATAATATAATTCAACTTAACTGCAAGCAAAAATAGATAGAAATAATTATAATATAGCATTCCTATATTTTCATTGATGAGAGCATAGTTACATATTTTCTTTTAAATAACAAACTACTACTCTAAAATTAGAGAGAACCTAGTGTTCAGACATTCTATTCTTTGATCTTGTTGCAAATTCAACTTAATGCCATGCTTTGTCTGGAGAAATTAATACATTAATTCTCCCAACTAGTACAACCCACAGTCAATGAGTTTACAGAAGCATTGAAATGCATCACAATGATATATTATTTTTACACAATTTTAAAAATAAAAATGTATACTATGTTAAAATATATAAATATCATTGGACATATTAAATTCTATATAAACCTAATAAAGAAACACATTCACCAATGTCTAACTCCAACAAACAAACAAATAACAATCATCTATGTGAATATACTATAACAAATATACATATTATGTGATACAACAATTTATAATTAAATCTATAGTTTTACATGGCCCTTTAATTTTAAACTACTATGTGACACGCTAGATACAAAAGTCTATATTATAGTGATGGGTTTTACATTTTTTTTTTCTATTCTTAATCTTATATAATTTCATACTGGTATTATTATTTAAAAAAAATTATAATTCAATAATCATACTAACTTCAATATCAGAGAGACAATGATCAACAAACAAGATTTACAACAAATTACAATAATACTGCACTCATTTTTAAATATTCTGTGATATAAATCATTCAACACTCAATATAAAAAAAATTAAACAACATTAAAGTATGTCCCTAACAATATCATTATTGTTTTTCTCCCATATTTGACCACTTCTGTATAACCTGTATATTTTATTACTTACTAAGTTCTGTCCAAACTTTAACATGGCACCTTCAAACTTATGTTGGAAAACTTGCATTTCTGTCTCATTGTATCCATCGGGATTGAACTTCTTTGGATCCTTACAAATAGTGTATTTATGTGCCCCCAATTGTTCTAGAGGAATATTTTTGCTACTGGAAGTTAAATTAAAAAGATCTTCAAACACAGTCATAGTATCAAAATTTCTTATTTTAATTGCAACCTTTTCTTGGGACATGGTATAGTAATGTGTCTTTCTCATGACATCAGGATGCCCTATTTCTGCATTATCATCATCATTTTGATTTAAGCAAAATAACAGTGGCTCTACAACATAGGTGCGAATAGATCTTGTCGGATCAAAATCATCTAAAACTGCTTTAAAATTGTTATGAACCCTTGGCACTAAAAATTCATCCCAAGACAGTACAGCTACATGACTGACTTTGTTCACTTCTTCTCTATCATATTTAAAGTGTCTAAACAAACAGTCAAGTTCAATCGCATATCTCACAATTTTGTATGACTTTGAAAACAAAAATGGATAATTTAATGGATAAAATTGAATTTCCCACTGAGTAATGTCTGGTGGGAATAAATTCAGCCTTTTTATAACATCTTCAGAAATCATACTATCATATATTGTAAAGAAATTCACTCCAATTATGTGATGAAATGCTAAAAATTCTAAAAATGCATCTCTAGATACTATAGGAACATCATTTGGTATAACACATATAGCAGGTTCTATATTGTTAACAAATTTTATATTACTATTTTCCCTGGGCTTTTTCTTAGTGTTAACTTGAATGATCTTGCTAATTGGAGCATGCATTGGGTTTATGTTGTAGTCGTTAACATAATAACTAATCCCTTTGGGTTTTCCAAGATTTTTAGCAAGTGAACACTGGAATATGTATAAACGGAAATTATTTATTGATTCTGATACTATTTTGTAATTAAATCTGCCAGGTTTAGGCTTAAGATTATTTTCGAGCCATATATTACAGCGATAATTAGGTACCCCTGAAGCTTTACCTACGACTATTGTGTCTATAATGTGTGCATTAGTAGGTGAAAGTTTGTCATATTTACTATAAGAACGTAAAAACGATGAATATGAATA
>JAATLQ010033343.1:19184-36628 GCA_013421005.1 Heliconius erato x Heliconius himera | reverse complement strand
AGATTTTTAGCAAGTGAACACTGGAATATGTATAAACGGAAATTATTTATTGATTCTGATACTATTTTGTAATTAAATCTGCCAGGTTTAGGCTTAAGATTATTTTCGAGCCATATATTACAGCGATAATTAGGTACCCCTGAAGCTTTACCTACGACTATTGTGTCTATAATGTGTGCATTAGTAGGTGAAAGTTTGTCATATTTACTATAAGAACGTAAAAACGATGAATATGAATAAAATTGTTCATCGATTTCTTGAAACAAAGGCGGGGTTTCTCGTACTTCCATTGATGTGTTGCGAAGTATTTCTGACAACATTGTAGCGTTAAAACCGGGACCACAAAACTCAATCTCTGATAAGCCGGGTTTGCCAAAAAAGTTGAGTACTTCTAGCACATATCGAAGGCGGTAATATTCATGACGGTAAATTAAAAGAGTAATAATACTCAGAAAACACACCACAATAAGGATCAGCTGATAATATTTCCTCATTATGCTTCCCACTGGTTTTCTGGAGGTCTTCATTTACTTTATACTTAAAACACATGAATTTACTCAGTTCTTATGTAATAAACTCCTTTCAAATTATGCAATAAAGACGAAAACTACAAATAATTTTTAAATTCGACTGCATTACACTGCATTGCACCCACACATTGTTTCTTATTTGTCAAATTTTCTTGTCACTGTCATTTATACAAACAACACTGGTGTTAAAGTTTTCGTTTATAACCGTAAACTTTAAAGCATTTAAATTTAATTGCATCATCTCAAACACACACATTTTATACTTATGCCTTTTATTATGCATAAATAAATTCTATATCGATATAACAAAATATGATCCGTGTTATATTAATCATTTTATTTATGATATAAAAATTTTCCTGGTTTTGTCTATCCACCCCATTTAACGGTAGGTACATAAAGTACATAGTGCACACAGTCTGTTATTGTTAGTCTGTGCTAGCCGTAATATTTGAAATAGTAATCTATATTCTATAATCTATGTTCATTTTTGATGGAATGAAAACTCTGATGACTTGCTCGGATTTGATATATTCAAAAGTAAAATTACAATATAAAAAAGGATTATTTATTTGTATACCTTAACGTGATATAATTATAGAAACATATTTAATAAAAAAAATGTCCGCGAATAAAGAAGACACGTTGCGTCAATTTTGTGATGTTACCGGCGCTGATGAAAACCGTAGTAGATTCTTTTTAGAATCATCCAATTGGCAACTAGAAGTTAGTATATTGTTTAAATAGTTAACATTTCTTGTAATATAATAATTAATTTTTATAATCTCCCCATCTTTTAAGGGGCGTCGTACCATGTTTGCTATATTCAGGACTAGTATATACAGATTATTATCATGTCTAACAAAGAAATGTTTTTGTAATACTATTTAATAATTTAATCGATATATATCTATATAATCGAGATTTTAGTAACTTACTCAACATTTTTTTCTTAATTTGTTACTCGTTCTTTATTTCTTACATTTTGTTGTTTTATTATTCTTTTTTAACGATTTTTAGGTGGCCCTGTCTAGTTTCTATGAGCATGGGGGTAATGTAGAAGATCTACCGGCAGCAGCGAATGTACCGCCCATGTCGGACAGTGATATGGATTCGCCACCTAGGTCTCCAAGTAGGCCTCAAAAGAAAGACAAGAAGAAAGGCAATTCTCAATTTGCCACTTTGGATTCACTTCAGCAAGAGAGTTCCAGTGAGGATGAAGAAGGTAATACTTAAATCAGTGTTAAAACAACACTTTTAGCTTCAAACTATAATGGCATGAGCAGGGTAGGCAAAAAAAACCAACTGTCAAAACACTCCACTGACCATCAAAATTCCTAAAATATTGCATATTGAGTGGTAGAACTCAATGTCACACTTTATTTTGTTACTAGAACAAGAACTTGAAAATAACTCATTTACCTTAGAGACAACTGCTGCATTTACATTCACATTTGCTTATTAAATTATATTAGTTAAAACTAGTTCAAATATATATTTAGTATCAAAACTAGGATGCCCCTGCGAACAAGAAACTAATTTATTGGAAAAACCAAACAATGTTATAAAGTTAAATAAAGCTTATAAGGAAGTAGAAACATTGAAATCAGAAATTTATAGATTGACTAAGGAAAATGAAGAATTAAAGAAAGAAATAGCTCAACTAAGACATTTAAATGACAATGCTACAGGTCTGTTAGAATAGATTCAATTTAAAAGAGATAAAAAAACAGGCAGTGGCTGTTGTGGCACAGCAGCTGACTGCAAATGTGACAGTAATGGACTGGCACTACCCAATTTTCAAGATTTTGTGATGAGTGGCATATCTTAATGCCACTCTTTGTTTTGTTATTAGGGTGAGGAAATGATAATAATTTATTCCCATGGGTGGCAATGAAAGTCATGACCATTGCACTTATGGGCATGTGCTGTGCTACAATGCCCACAATATTAGATAAAAAAAGATATAACATGTATTTTTATTGTTACAGGCCAAGCTTTCTATGCAGGTGGCTCTGAAAGATCTGGCCAACAGATACTTGGGCCCCCTGGCAAAGGACGACAAGATATTGTCACAGAGATGTTCAAAAGTGTTCGAGAGTGAGTATATGTTGTAAAGGTCCTCTTTGCATACCCTGCTATATTCTATTATTCTGGGATTACTACTGTGCGCCACTCCAAACATAATGCTGGGAGCATTATATTTTGAGTGGTTTTGGTGGTTTCAACAGTTTGAAAATGAGGAATGAAAGTATCTTAATGGTAACAGAGTATCTTAACACTGGGTTCCCAGGTTCCCTCTGCCCACCCTGCTATGCAGATTACTGCATGAAGCTAAAAAAATATCTAATATATGTGATGCACATGGGTTTGAACCTCATGAAGTGAAAAGATTGTGTTACAATGGATGTACATGTTGCATGTGATTGCTTTATATGTACCAATACTTGTTTGGAAAGTGTCCGAAGTTTGTAAATTCGAAGGTTGTGGGTTCAATATTTTCCCAAGGGATTTAGTTATAGTTCAATATCACCACTCAATGTCTCGAATTTAGACATAAAGGTGAGAACGAAATGTCTTAACACTTGGTTCTATCTAACTACAATATGTCTACCACTCGTGGCCGCTATGAAGTTAAGTGAAGATGGCCGCGCAGCCACGGCTTGGCCACGACTCGTCGAGCGTACTGTACCCTGGTATGCGGAAATAGCATTAGGCTTAAAAAATATGTTTAAATATTTTTTAGACGTGGCGCCGTAGTGTTTGAAGATGGACCAGCTTCAACAAGTCGGGGGCGGGGCGGTGTTTTCAGCGGAGTTGGCTATAGATTAGGTATTTATATCATTTTTTCTTCTGTATATTATATTATTAACTTAGTGCAAAGGAAATAAATAAGATCTGCAAGAAACTTTATAAAAGTCAGCCATTTCCGTTTTCGCTACATTTTTCATTGTTACTTTGCTCCTGTCTGGTTGTAACGTGATTTAATGAAGCCTTTTTAGATAAATAAAATATCCAACCATAAAATATTTTTTTCCATTTGCACCATAGTGATACATATTCGTAAATAATTATCTATACATATAATAAAATTGTAACTGATGGCTTTTTGTGCATAAGAGATATATGAATATCAATATAAAGTATTTTGTTTGACAAAATTTACTATACAAAAAACCTATCGAATTCTTTGAAACTTTAGTTTTCAATATATAGATATTATCTTAAAAACGATAATGTTATTAGAATTTGAAAGTACTCCAGATGAGAAAATAAATAATTGTGTAATTTAAGCGGACGAAAGAGCGAGTGGGTCGTTAACTATTATAATATAATATGATGATACATCCGTATGTATATCCGTGATATATTCTACAATATTTGAGAAGTCAAACAGTTGAAAGTCAAGTTTTAACGAAAAAAGCTAACCAATGAAAAAGACTAAGTTAATTGATATGTATTTCAGGTCAAACCGCTGACGACCATGAACAAGTGACTCCAGGGAAGACAAAACAGGTACCTAGATCCGTATTTATAAATCGCTCTCAACTGTGAGATCGACCTGACGTTTTCATTCATAGATTATTAACTTATTAATTATCTCAAGATCGATTTCACAGATGAGACCAGTAAATACATTAATATGTTCCCTCGTATTTATTTATATTAGAGAACTTTATAACAACGCGTGGCGTTAAGTTCTACCACTCAATACAAAATATCTTGAAAATTGAACCAGGTAAAGGGAACATAGTAATCTTACCACTAGTTTACTTCTGCCTAACCCTGCTGTGGCATACAGCATGAAGCTAAAAAAAATTTAAGTATCTAATATATTTTTCAGGACAATCAGCCGCGGTCTGTCCGTCTACAATTATACAGAGAAGGATTTACAGTGGACAGTGGACCTTTAAGACATTATACGGATCCCAACAACGCTGAGTTCCTTAGTTGCATTCGTAGAGGGTAAGTAAGATTTAATTATCCCTACTGTGACATGGCGCAGTTACACAGGCGTGCGAGTCTAAACGTGTGGATTCAATTCCCACTCGAGAAAATGAAATATGTAATAATTATCCTCGCACCGACGAGGATATGAAATTATTACATACCGACGAGGCTAAGCGCGGCGTTGAGTTCCGTCACTCAATACGTCTATGTCTGAAGAATTTGTTGAAAGATGAGGAATGTAAGTGTGTAAATGATATAACGTGAAGCTAAAAAAATATATCTTTATTTCAGCTTCACACTTTATCCCACATAATAGAGAAAATCTAGTGTCAAAACACACTTATCTAATTTTGTTCTGAATTTAAGACATTGTATAGGGCGCAGGTTCAGCTTCATATGGAGACTGTTTTCATCTTGGGACTGATGCACTCTAGTATCAGCTTGAACCATTTGATCTCATACAACATAACTATGAAAGGCTTGACACTTTGGCTTTGCGTAGAGACGTCTCCTCGCTGTGCGTTCTCTACCGTATTTATTATGGGGAGTGAGTTCTTCAGAACTGAAGAACTGTCTGACCTGTTACCTGCCGCTGAATTTTCTCATTACACAGTATGTGACAAACTAAAATACCATCCACACTATCTGGATACGTGGCACTCCCCTACAGTGCTGTTTCGTAGGAACTTCCTTACACGCTCTGTGCAACTGTGGAATAGCTTACCTTAAAAAGCGCGTCAATGCACCTGTAGCTCCGCAGGTGTTAAAGGGCTGTGGGCGCAATGGTCACTTACCACCGAACGCTCATTTGCCTTGTCTTTTCCATAAAAAAAAGGGTGAGGAAATGAAAATAGTAAATAATTCGGCCCATAGATTAGTATAGATTTTTTTGTATTTTTTTCTTTCTCTTAGTGAAATACCAGCGGAGTTGTCATCAGGCGGCGCTGAGGTACGTCTTAGTTTGGAGGACCGCCGACACGAAGACATTCCGCGGGTCGCCGCCCCTCGCGCCTTCACCGGCAAAGGACATATGTTGGGAAGGTAATTTATAGTACTGTGCAGCGGTATTATTATATTATAATCAAATTGTACAAAATGTTTCCATAAATTGTTGCCAATATGCAATTTTAATGTATAAGCTATATTATTGCAGTTTTTACATGAAAGTGGAACAAACGTCCATTATCACAAACTTTTATATTACTAATGTTTTAATTTAGGATATTGTGTGTGGCGGAAATTGAACGAAAAAATGAAAATATTTATTCTTTCAAGTGGGGGTCAAACTTACACCCATATGGTTTCCCTAGTAAAAGCACGCTGTGTTGCAGCCCGACGCCGGCCGTGGTGGGCGCGACGGCGGCGCCGGCGTCCGACGCCGACCGCGCCGCCAACACGCGCGCCGCGCAGGGCGCCGTGCGCCTCGACGACGCGCTGCCCGCCACCACCGTGCAGGTTTGTTTTATAATAAACTGCTCCTTTCTTTTTAGCATTTATTTGTTTATAAAATTACAGCCTTAAAGGGGATGTCTTTTTAATTCATTTAATAATTTATATAAAAAACACTTATTTTATTACCCCGTGTGGCCCAATAGAAATATCTAACATTTATATATGACATATTCTAAGATCGCGGTAACTATTACCGCTGGTACATTGGCTTACGTCGAAACTCTTAACGTGAATTAACATCACTAGCAGGCACCATCTAACACGACCAAACTATTATTTAAAAGTCAAACTTCCACTTATATTGAACTATTTGTAATTTACTGGTCTGTAAATCTATTGATGGGCTGCTCCTTTTTCTTTCACCTTTTCTGGGATAGCATTTTTAATTGCTCCACTTATCTGTTCCTCTGATTGTATGTCCAGCCCATCTCATATAAGTCTCTTGATGTGTAGAATTACATCATGAACCTTTTTCTTGTTTCTGATGATGTGGCTCCGAAGATTATCCGATTTCCTCACTCCTTGATACTCCTTTATATTGCCAGCTGACACGTTTGTTAGTTTGTTCTTATTTGGCTCAGTAGAGGACCACGCTTGAAACAATTTACCTTTGATTGGTACAATGTTTTGTCTTTCATAATCTCCTTCATGCTCCAATATCTTCTCTAACATTTTGATTTAGTCCATTGTTGTGGAATAATTTAGCTCATTATGATATATTAAATAATTCTGTGAAGATAGGTGCTACGACTGACTTTGATTCATTGATGACATCATTACTAATGCCGTCTGGCCCTGTTGCTTTATCTTTATTTAGCATATTTATAGCATTCTCCATTTCAGTTTGCAATACGGTGTATATGTCAGTATTGCCTATTATTCCACTTAAGCTTCTACTGCGTTACTTTCAAATATTTTTTGTAGCATAATGTGGGCGTTTCTAGGATGTACTTTATTCTACTATCAATTTCCCTTTTGCTGTTTTTGATCTTAACCATCCAAACTTCTTTATTAATAAATTTTAGTGTGCTTTCTTTATGCCTCTTATTTTTATCACATGTTTTTCAATAGTTTCCATTCTCTTTTGTTTTTGATCTTTTTCTCATGCTTTCCTTTATTTTCTTACTGATATTTGCTATTTCTTTCCTTCTCTTTTCAGTCTTGTTTGCATTAATAGTTTTTCCCTTTTTGCTAGTAAATTCAAAGTTTCTGTTGTTAGCCAGCTTTTAGTTTTTTTCATGTTTTTTCTGTATTTTGATATGGCATCTATGTAATTATATTTATTTTATGTTTGTTTGTTGTGAAGTCCTTATAGTTTTGAGGTTTTCTTTTCAATTATGAGTTATTTCCGCTAGTTGATGTTTACAGCAATTTTATAATCTTGAGGTCGTCGTCTTGGGCTCTTTGATTAAATTGTTTTTAGTTCTGCTCTTATCAGTCTGTGATTAGTATTAAAGTTGAGGTCGTTGATGATGATGAAGTTTGAGAAATAGTTGGCTCTATTACTCATTATGAAGTCTGTGTGTGTTTGTTTTTTTTGTATTCCCATCTGGGGATATCCATGTCCATATATTCTTCTTGTTTTTCTTATATATAAAGTATAGTTAGGTTATTTTATTAAATACCAAAGTTTACCATTTTTGTTTCTCGGTTTGTAATGAATATATAACTATGGGTTTAGAGTTGACTTTTCTTATGGGTTATGGGTTCCAATTTAACAATTCTTCTATTACGACCATGTTTTTAAAGGAGATCTGTAGAACTGTTTCTGATAGTGTGTGGTAGAACATTTCTATTTCATCTGCTTCAGTTTGTTCAGTAGGCGAGTAAATCTGAATAATAGGCCATGCATCTTTATATCTTGGTGGCTTTAGGTTGCAATGCGCTCCAAAATACCCATGACTCCATCTACCCATTCAATTAGATGTCGTTTGATGATAAAACCTATACCATGACTTCCTGCAGTCTCTCCCATGTGATAATAAATAGTTCGGATATTCCTTAATTTGTTATTCCAATCTTCTAACTTCGTTCATACTAGTTTACTTTTTGTAGTGTGCAAATTAGTTCTGTTAGATTATTTTAATTTTTCAATGTAAGAACGTCGTCCATGTTATTAATACTAAATAATTAACACTTAATAACTAAATTTTGACAGTTATGACAGTTTATTGTCATTTCCTGTTCTATTTTATTCATGGACGTTTATATATTTTATAACCTCAAAATACTGGAGTCTGAGGATTTTCGACAAGTTTGGTGATATATGGTGCCTTGAGCACAAGTTGTGATAATTTAACTATGGAGTCCTTCTAAAGATATGGTAAATAATAAATAGATTGAACGCTATTATAATTTAATTTTAAATATTCGCTTTTCCTTTTATCTTTATACATGTTATCGTCATAAGACGGCACTATTTGTAACTATAACCACAACTGTTGAGTTTTCGATTCTCATTGAGTTAAATGAAATATTTAAAATTTTTATTTGTTGTCTGGTAGCAAAACAAAGCGCGATATTGAGTTTTCTCACTCGACACGCAATGTATCGAACATTCGGGAAAAAAAGTAAAGTGGGAAATGTAGTGTCTAAACACTCCATCTACCAACTCTGCTATATCCGAGATACAGTGTAAAGCTATTTTTTTTTTATTATAATAAGTAACAATCGTTTCAGTTCCGGCTAGCAGACGGCACTCGTCTCACCGGTCGCTTCAACCACACACACACCGTGGGTGATCTCGTACAGTACGTGACCCGAGCGGAGCCCGCGTACCAGCTACAGGCCTTCGCCCTCCTCACGACGTTCCCCAGCTCGGAGCTAACAGACCACTCGCAGACACTCAAAGACGCTAACCTACTCAATACTACACTGCTACAGCGACTCAAGTAGATTTTGTAATGGATAATTAATAAATGATTATTAACCTTTTGTCGGGTTTCTTTTATTTTACCTTATATGTATATGTATCAATTATCTCTTAATTGCACCTTATGCCAGTTCGGTCAGAGAGGTCTATATTTCAAATGACACATTCTATGTATACTGAGGCAACTAAGTGCAGGTATAGTGAATTTCATTGAAAATATTAACATTATGAAATATGATTCTCCATTAAATAAATGAACTTTATTAACTAGCTTTTACGACACGACATATTCTACGTGACTGAAGTCTGCGCAAGTCTAGTGGAACACAATAAAATTACAACCATAACAAATCTCTATGAGCTTAATCAACAGACACACACTGATAAGAGATTTATACAATGTCATTGAACCGCCATTTTTGTAACTTTTACCGTGATGATAGTAAAGTACATAAGTATAAGACTATGTGTTAATTTTTTTGTTTACCATTTATTTATTCTTTTTATATTACCTTCAGTTTTTTTTGCTTTTTTATTAATTCGTTATCTCACTGGTTTTATAACATTTGCTTTTGCTTTTTAATACACTTTTAAAGTGAAATAACTAAACGATGAAAGGAAAAAAAATTAAAGATTCCACCTGAATTGAGACGAAAAAAATTCTGCGCAATTAATGTCGGCCCAACAACTATTACTGACCCGTACCTACTACATTTTCATTGAAATATACTATCGGCAAGTCATGGAGAACATTGCCTCACAGTCAGTTGAATATGCTGAGTGACATCCCAGATATCAGAAAACGACCGTCTGTATCCCAGAAGCCGCATTAGACGTTGGCGTATATTATTACATATATTATAACTCGAGTTTTAACGCCCACATGTGTATCGATCGTTTTTTAATTGTTATTGTTTGCATTTTAATAATAATGAGGATATGTGATAGGCTATATAAAATTAAACCTATTAGTGAATTTCGGATCTGATACACGTGGCAGTTTAAGTTTCAGGGTTAAAAACTCCCCCGCAGCAACCCAAAGGCCCTCTAAAAGTATCTCGGAAATGGTTTTGAAGTTGACGCAAGACCACACAACGTACAAGGGTACATATATCCTATCGATTCACAATTCTTTTTCCAGTCACCATGTCTTGCTCGAGGCTTAGAGTCTGGGAATTGAGGCAGCTGGGTTAAAATGGTCTCCCCACTCTCCGACGATTTTTTCGAGGCATTGTGTGTTGAATGGCAGAACTCAACGCCGAACTTTTACATTGGTGCCAGAGCGAAGTATTATATATATCATATATCAGCTTCACACTGTATCCCGCACACAGCAGGGTAGGCAGAGGGAACCTAGTGTTAAGACACTCCGTTCCCCACTTTCTGCCGAAATCTGTTGAGTAGCAGAACTCAGCGCCCCGTTTAACGTTGAAACCAGAGCGAAGAAATGGAAATATAAATTTAAGTAAATATTTTATCTCCTCGGGTGGGGATCGAACCCACAACCAGTGGGTTTTACAGTCACACCTCGTGCCGCTGCGCCACGACTGGCCTCATGGAAATATTAATAAATCATAATTCGTTTTCTCGAGTGGAAACTGAACCCACAACCGTTGCGCTTAGTCACACGCTTGTGCCACTGCTCCACAACAGCCTCATTAAGTAATTTAAAAAAAATGTATTTAAAGAATTATTTTTTTCTTTAAATATCGGCAAGCGCAAATTTTCCCGTGTAAGCTCCGATAACGATCCTAAATCTTGATATCTTGGTGTTTTTATCATAGAATCTAGAGTTTCTTCCATCATCATACAAATTGAAAGCTAAAGATTCAAACAATTCAGTAAACCAGTTGCATAAAATAACTGTTACAGCAATTAGCCAATTAAGTACTAATATATTTTTTTAATAAACCTTGAAAAAATACAAAGTAATGAGGACGCAGGCAAACGTATAAGAAACTTCTGTAGAGATATGTACTTTTGGAACAAATAATCGACAATCATGTGAGGATGGTGTTAAACAAAACGAGATATATTTATATGCTAAATATAAAATATATAAAAAGTATATAATTTCAAAACGTACATCCTAATATAAGTAGTTATATTATATTAATACAAAGTTGTGAAGCTCTCTCTATTAATAGCTCTAATTATGTTAAACATTTTTAATGTAGTTCTTATTCTAATTGTAAAAAGCATAAGTACAACTTAATAACAACAATTACATATTAAACACTGAGCTTAGGACAATAAAATAATACAATTTTAAAGCATAAAACAGTAATAAAATATATAATAGTATTTTTTTTTATTCAAAGTCACTCTGCGGCTCCTGATCGCTCGCTGCCAGTAAGTAAGAGTTATACATATTTTTATTATATACAATAGCTTGAATTTCTTCATTATTAATTTTCCAAATTTTATTTGATATTTCAGTGAAACGTGCTCTATTCTGTTCCTCGACTTTAGTCGGTAACATTAATGTAGCTAGAACAAGCGCTTCTAACATCTGGGAGTCAGTCATGCGGTCGCAAACAAGAATCACTAGATGATCTCTATCTAGCGTGGTGTTCATGACCAGCCCAAAAACAACATCTGTAATTTTTTTAGCGATTGCGTTATAAAAGGTTGGGAATAGAATTGCTCTTTCCTTGAGGTCTAATAAAAATTTTAAAACTTTTGCCACAAACTCTTCGGCGACTTCCTCACATTTTACATGAGTATAAGTTATTTCTCCCGTCATCGATTCAGTCTTTTTATTTTCCATGATCTGTTTAGAAAAAACTGTTAAATTTAATTCGCAGTACAACAAATATATGCGGCTGATCGGTAATAAATCTTCCAGTAGTTTAATGATGTACTGTAGAACTGGTGTTCCTTGTGACTTATCCTCATTGACCAAAGACTCGTGTAGAATATTATACACCAGTGACATCAAGAACTTACGAACAACATACTGCCCCTCGAAGTCAAAATCCCACTCTTTAACACTCTGTGTTATAAGACTGTTCGCCAAATCAATACTTTTATCAATTTGTTCGGTATTGTCAGGAGTCATGATATATTCAGCTACGAGTCTCCACATTTCGTCGATAAAATTTTTTACCTCGTGAGTTTTGTTTTGCGTTTGAATCGTTTCGTCGAACATTATTTCTTTTATAAATACATCTAAAATTTGAGTGCGGCAAAATTCTCTATCGAGTATATTTATTCGCGATTTAAGTATTTGAACAACAGATTTTTTTCTATCGAAGTTCTTTAGTTTCTTGTGTGATAACTTTTCAACAGCTTTCCACATAAGCTGCAGAAAATTACCTTGTAACGACGCCGGAAGTGATGACACTCTACGGAATTGCTCAAATATTTCATCGTCGTCATTTTCGTTTAAGTCTAATGTTATCACTTTCAAAATGTCATAGAGATCTTCCGCTTCGTTCTTGTTTTCTATTATACGGTCAAAGAGGCCCTTGTAAACGATTTTCCTTAAAGATACATTTCTAGTTTTATCCCAAACGTCCAATAGGAGCGTTTTTAATTCCTCTGCGTTGAAACATTTGAATGCTAGACGAAGGCCATGTTTTTGGACCGAAACTGGGGTGTCTAATATTGCTGCCACGAACTGTAGAGCTTGTGGTCGGGGCAGTTTCATTACATAGCTGTTGAACAGAGGCAAGCAATAGTGCACGTAATCTCCTTTAATATATTTAAGAACTTCCTGCAAAGGCACCGGCGGCCTCGAATACAACACAAATCGACATATACTCTCTTGAACTCTCAAAACATTTTCAGGTATTTCGTTATGAGCTATCTTGGGCGACTTAGGCGCGTACTTCGTCATCAAATTTACTTTGTAATCTTCGTTTGCAATTTGGAAAATGCTGCAAATTGTAGAGTTATAAGTTAGATATGTCATGGTACCAGAATCTTTCAACCAATTTTCTAAAGCGCTGAGAATCTGTAAAGCGATGTCGTTCGAAAAGTAAACTTTAATTTTTTTCATTAAGCCGTTGAGCCGCATTTTGAATGAATTTGAGAGTTCTTTCTTCATATCTGGTAATTTTTCTATTATTACATCAGAATTTTGCTTGAGCTGACGTATTAAAATATCTTCAGAAATTTTCTCAACCTCATTTGCCAGAAAAATTTCATGTTTAAAGTTATCCCAGTCGAGATTTATATATTTCATAAGAATTTCCGGACAATCCTGCTTTGTCTTCTTAAAATGTTTCAAAATTAGTATAAAAGACAAAGCAAAAGATCTTATTTGATTTTTTAATTTTTTATCGTACGGTTTGCCCTCAAAGTTCTGAAGCTTACTAGTGTAAAGATTTAGGTAATATTGGTATATTAATTTATTTTCATCATCAGTCAATTTCTTTTGATGTCCTTTAAAATAATGTAGTCTTGTTTCAGTAATGACCTCCACCTCTAATGTCTCTGGCACATCTTTATTTTTTATAAGATGGTATATAATGGAAAGTGTTCTAAATTGATCCAAGTAAAAATCTTTTCTATATACTTTTAAACTGTATAAGATTTTATCAAAAGCTGTCCAGCAGGATTCATTAAAGGTAAAAACATTAAAGTTATCATAAATTTTGTCAATGAAATCTATTTTGTCATGATCTTTTTCATTGACATGTCGTTCATAATAGTAATTTATCGCCACTGTCAGGTCTTCTTGTGTTTTAGCTGCATCTATTAAAAAATTAAGTATTTCCATTCTCCTTAAATGGCTATTTGTAATTGAAATGTACCTCTTTATTTCTCTGAATGCCAGTTGGAAATTAACATATTTGCACCAAACATGCTCCTGATCTTTGCCCAGAAATTCTATATTGTCCTTTAAATGATTAACAGCCCATTCTTCTCTGTCTTCGGGAGTCATAAGTAGAAATATTTCATGTTTGTAGAACTTATCATTGCTTTCAAATGGCTCCTTTGGATACTTTTCTGCATAAACTTTCTTCAAAAATGTAAAGATTTCACTTTGTGGCAGTATTTTTAATACTGATAAGGCCTTGAGGCGTGTTCCAGTGATCATTGTCCAAAATTCTTTAACATTAGGGGGCATTAAATTTTGAAAGCACAACTTAGCGTCTTCAACATTCATGTGTTTTGATACTATGCTAGTGTTCAGATGCCAAATATAAAGTTGTGGTAACTTCAATACTCTATTTTTGTGCTTTGTCAAAATGTCCTTAGAAATCCTAAGTCCAAATTCATCCGTACATGATATATTACAGTAGGTTTCAAATAAATCTAAATATCTCTCACTTGATACTGAGTAAAGATGACGAAGCTTGTTATGTAGAACACCTTTTAAGACATAGTATTTCTTACTATGTAACTGGTGCAAATATATTTCAAGTAACTGGAATGAATTTCCAATAAAATGGGCAATATCTATAGAATTATCAATGTCTTTCTGGCTTTTCAAATAATTCAGTTTATTTTGCTCAGATGTAAACAGCAGAAATTTAAATGCAATATTAGTAAATTTATTCTTAATACAGTAATTGTAGAAATCAAGTGCCCTCTGTTCATTTCTTAAATGAATGGATAAAGTTGTTAACAGTTTTTTAGTCATTTTTACAGACATTAATGGGAAAATAATTTCATGTAAGTGTACAGGGTTAATTATGTGTGCATATTCATCATTGAAGAGCCACACTGACTTTAAAGCTCTTGAAATGTAAAGTGAATCACCACTTTTTAATGTGTCCATAATATAATCAACTTCCTTATATTCTGAAGCCACATCAATTTTAAATAATCTATCTACATCAGACTTTTCCTCCAAAATCTTGATTTTATTTAAATCAATTTTCTGTAATATTGTTTCTTTAACTTTTATGTTTAATTCTTTTTGCCTTTTAGACAAGCTGTTTCCTTTCAGTTCTAACATCTTTGATGATTTGGTCTGTAATAAATTAAAACATGTAATAAAATAAACATGTATTTTTTTAGAATAGTCTCTTACAGACATTTTTTAGAAAATTAAGGACTAATCATTACAAAACAAAAGGGCAATAATTAAAAACATAAATAAATTTTAATTTGAAATAATTATACAATTGTTAATAATTTAAGGAGATAAAAATGTAGTATTGAATTGACAACAAATTAAGTGTTGACTTACATAGATGATGTCAATATCTGTAAATATGTACATCTGTTCATGCCATGTTAGTGACTCATATTGCGAAATATTAAAACATGAATTATAAATTGAAGTAATATAATAGCTTGATACTATCATCACACGGTAATATTGAGCGCCTACCTTTCTTCTATACTACTATTATATATAGATGTCTACTTATCTAAAGTAATAATATTATAGAATAATCATATAAGTCTTACATAGTAAAAGATCAAATTGAAAAAAAATACAATAATATAAAATCTTTTTCACAATAGTATTTCGTGATTTCATTTATCTAATCACTAATATAATGTTAGGTTAATATTTTTGAGGTTTGACGATACCCTCAATTATATTTATGGAAAAAAATACTTACATGATATATATAAAAATATTTATATTTATTTTAAGAAAATTTATGATATAAAATATTTTTAATGTTTTCTTCCTGCAAAGATTTTTTTCAAGAGATTTAACACTTTAAATTTTGTTCCACAATAACAAATTGTCAAAACAGCGATTTATGATAACCGGTGACATCTGACGTACATAACAACAATGACAGCTGCAGTGTTACAACTTCATAAGAAGACATAGGCAACATACATATATATTACATTAATATATTCATATCATATAACATTTATATTAGAGACAACGAAAAGAAAGGGGATATATAATATTCTAATTAAAATACTTTTTAAAACATTTAGTTAGTTTTTCACACACGACGCGTGTAATATAGTTACGTTACGACGACCGTGTAACGTATTTTTTTTTCAATTTCATCTTTTACTATGTACATGTGTATTCTATATTATTCTATAATATATTACGCATTGTACGCCATTTTATTATAATTCTAATTGAATAAGATTTTAGTAACCAAAAAATATTTTGACTTTATTACTGCAGTTTGTGTTTACGAATTCTAAATAGCCGCCTTTTTCATTTATAAATTATTTAAGTACAAATAAATTTTGCAATGGCTATCTTGATGTAGACCTGTTATATCACGTAGCAAAATTCGTGGAATGACATTTTTATTTTCTCGCTTTGTTACAGTGGTAAACAATGCCCCGAAGAAGACTGAGGAACGGAATGTTTTCACATTAGTTTTCCTCTGCCTATGCGCGGGATACAGCGTGAACCTAAAAAAAATAAACAAAAAAATAACAACCCAAGACTGTTCTAGGTAAATGTTTAATTTTCATTGATTTATTCTAAATACATGTAGGCAACCCGCAAGCTGCCACAGATCATATCGACAAACAATAATACAAACAATTATTCAAATAATCTTACAAAATTACAGTGGAATCAATATTTAATATCAATCAAATACAAGGAATAAAATGAGCTTAATTGAGCAATACACAGTAGTATTGTCGTTGCCACAATTATAAACAAAATTGGAGGGATTTTTTTAGAAATAAGGAATAAAAATGATAAATATAGATTAAATGCTAACGTAATATTTAAATATTGCGTAACTTAAACTTAGGGGTCTAATTTAAGTACATTTTCACTATAACACTAGTTGTAAATCTATAATAATTTGTCGGTGACAAAAATACTGTGATACGTTTGTAAAACTGTTATGACTATTGTTGAGACCTTGTGAATTGAAATTCAAAGCTCTTGTAGTAAAATGTAAGTATTCTAACTGTGAAATAGTATTTGAGTGAAAGACCATCTTTAGACGTCACAAACTATTTTAATTTTATTTTATAATAGTAATACTATAATAAGTTCGAAGTTTAGGGCCTCAAATATCACAAACATACAAACAAACAAGCAACGAGCTCAAACATTAACAATGCGACCCGATTGGCACATAACTGTAGGTCTCAACGAAATATTCATCGTCGATCGCACTAAATGCAACTATCCTATCCTAGTAAAAAAGATACGCAATGAATAAAGCGACGGTTCCTACGTATAAACGGTCATATTAAAAGAGAAGGTTTGCTGCAGAACGGAATAAGGTTGCACTTTGCTCTTAAAAAAAATATATAAATAAATTTATAAACATAAATATTAAAGTTAAACATATATTTCTTTCATATTTATATATAGTTTTATAACCCGAAGAACCATTATTTCCTTCTCCAGTAAATCTTTTTTTTGATCGTATCGTTTATACGTAGTTACCGTAGAAACGCTTAAACTGCGAGGAACGAACGATTATAATAAATGCGTCGGTCTCCATTCAACCAGTCGAATTGAACGAAGCCCGTGTTTCATTCAATAACCTAATTATGAAATTGTCTAATTTATATGAATAAATATATTTATTTATGTTGCGACGAATAGAAACGTGCCTCAACATTCGGAAAAATAGAACTTTACTTATTGTCATGATGTTTGTTATTTAAAAAATAATTTGAAAACGCTACTGAAAGCAGTTAATTTTAAAGACGTTTTAAAACAATTTGCCGTACATTATTAAATACCTATATTATATTATATATTCAAACATCAACAT